>JAODXP020002568.1:0-29151 GCA_027497455.2 Sardinella longiceps | reverse complement strand
GGTATAAGGTTTTCAAAAATCAATGGATACAAGTTGGGGTGACCCCCTAGTGGCTGGTATTCATACAATCCAAAATGGACTATATCTAGGTTTCCTTTAGTCTTAAATTGTTGTATAATGTCATTTTTCTACTTTGTTTGACACAAGGAATTCAATTCAAATATGTTCCTCTCATTTTAGATAAAATTTTGTATTAAATCTATTATCATAGTCATCTTTAGCTAAAATAAACTGTCAATGTCTGCAAAAAGGTGAAATAAAATTGGAGGTAACAGATCATTATAACCTTCCAATTGCATGCCAAGTTTTGTGATATTCCGCTCATGGGAGGCCATACAGCGAATTGATTTACAACATTTTATACCAACTCGCCAGCAGGTGGCCGGACATAGGGCCGAGGAGGACCACATTTTTATATGCTTGTTTTTATATGCCTATCCCATGATCACCCATTCCATGTATAGTGCCACCAGGTTAACTCATTGACTGCCAGCCGTTTTCAGAATAGAGAGTTCCATACTGGCAGAGGTTTTGGGGAATTTTGACTGTTTTTTAAAGAGCCACAGAATATTATGTGTTACGACTACATAAACAATGAAACTACCACAAGAAAGAGCAGACTCTCTTCTTTCACCAGAAAAAAAAGTTCGTTTCTACCCCTTTCCATTGCTTAGAAATCAGCAGGCGAACATAAGCTACTTTCTCCAAACACACCCGTTCTTTATCAAAAAAGGGAGAAAATTAGCGTTTTGTTTGACAACGTTAGTGTCTTGGATGCGCGTTTTTTTCGGTCTATTAGCACGTCAAACATCGGGAAAATGTCTTCCTTTGATAAGACCACAAAAACAACAGTAACAGGGGGCTTTTGGTAATAAAATAGACATTGTTGTAACAAGGTAAATATATGCTATTTACAGGCTGTGACAGCGAAAACTCAGTGATCAACAACTGGCTCGCAAATTCTTACCTGACCCGGAACTGTGAGCTAGCTGGGCACTGAAACAAGTCACAACTGCTATTTCCGTTTGCCCAAGGTTGATCTCCTTCATCTCCCACGATCGGAACACTACTCGAACTACTATGGCAGTGACACATACTCTGATCGAGTGTGAACTGCCTAAATTTCTCCGATTTACGTCTGCACTTTGCTAGCGGCATATTTAGCCATGTCATTAGCTTTCTCTACTTCTCCCTTGGCCATACCTATGAATCTATGCTCATCTCACATCCAAAGTGACACACTGCCACCCTCAGGATCAATTTGGAACAACAATTTTCGACGGAGAATTCTGATATTTACAGACAAGGTTCCCTAGGTCTTTCTGCAGCCCTCCCCATTAAAAAACGCAGTTGACGTCTAAAGACGTCATTGGCAGTGAACGGCAGTATTTCAGTTGACGTCTAAAGACGTCATTGGCAGTCAATGAGTTAAAAATGAAAAAGCTAAAGTGAGGTACTGTAATCAGTGTTAGCAGCTATCTCTGGCTGACATAGTCAAAACTACCCAAAATGAGGTGTGTCAAAATGCATGCCAAGTTTCGTGTTGGCATGTTGGCAGGAGCTGGTCACCCAATATGGCTACAAAAAGTTTGAAAGGAAAAAAACCCTGGAGTGGGGGTGGAAGATGACCACATGGTAACGGACCTTGCAACGTAAACAACAGCTCTGGTAGGACACAAGCTACAAAGCTGCATATGTGTCTGGAAAAAGATAACATCAGAGAAGGGTCTCAAGATCCATCAAGTTAGGAAAAAAAGGGTTGAATCTTGTGGCCAAAATCTTGTCAGAAAAATGAGTGGGGAACCATCAATATACAGTAGACGTAGTCCTTCTCCTGGATGGGCTGAAAGGTGGTATAGAGAACAAGCTGGACAAGATTGGAGAAGTCATCTACAGCTAAGGGGCAAAGAGATTTGGGGTTAAAAGCGAGCGCCGTAAGGTACTGAAGGAACCAGCTCATTCCAAGTCCAGAAGGCAAAGAGAGATTGAAAGGCTGGTGAAGAAAAGAAGGTGCCTGAGAAAACAGTGGAAGAAGGCAACAGAAGTGGAGAGGAAAGGACATGAGACACTGTAAGGTGACATTAAGCAGCGTCCCTCAACGCTAAGAAGAGCTGAATGCTTGAGAAAGCAACACAAGAAGGAGAGAACGAGGAGTGCCTTCTACATAGATCCCTACAAGTTTGTGAAAGCCCTCTTCGTCATCGCCTACTCCGATAACCAGAGGCACGTGCCAGCCAGCATTCCGGGTGACATGCCACTAATCCAACCAGCTGAACACCAGATGGAAACAAGGCCCCCTACATAAAGCAAAGATAACATCAGAGCACAGTAAAGCGGGCAAGAGCATCATCAGACCCTGGGCCCAATGGCGTTCCATATAGACTCTATAAGAATCCGCCGGGAGTATTGAGGTACCTGTGGAAGCTGATGAGAGTGGGAAAAATGAGGCATGGTGAAGGGCGGGAGGGATCCTGATTCCCAAAGAGAAGAATTCCTCAACCATCAACCAATTCCATCAGATCAGTCTCCTGAATGTGGAAGGAAAGATATTCTTCAGTGGTGTGGCTCAGAGGCTCTCAGCTTTCCTACAGAAGAACAACTTTGTTGACAGCTCAGTGCACAAAGCAGGGATAAGTGGATTCTCAGGCTGTCTGGAACACACAAATGTTATCTGGCACCAGATACAGACGACAAGGAAGGAGAAGAAAGACCTGCATGTGGTCTTCCTAGATCTCGCCAATGCCTTCGGATCTGTATACA
This sequence comes from Sardinella longiceps, assembly GCA_027497455.2. Taxonomy (NCBI): domain Eukaryota; kingdom Metazoa; phylum Chordata; class Actinopteri; order Clupeiformes; family Clupeidae; genus Sardinella; species Sardinella longiceps. The sequence continues at coordinate 26,391 of JAODXP020002568.1, read as the reverse complement.
TAACAATAACAACAACACCTGCATGCACCAAATGCCTACTGCATAAACTCCAGAAAAACATTCAAGGGGCACGGATGGTGATCAAACTCAGCAAATCCTGCCGCATCTCTATTGTCAAAGGCCAGCTTTCTAATGAACGGTTCCACATCAACAACGAGCCAATACCGACAGTTAATCCTGTCAAAAGTCTTGACCACTGGTACAGCGCAAAGCTCAAAGATGGACCTTAAAGAAGTGGACTATTCCTTTAAAGCAAGGACATCACTAATTTGGAAGGATAGAAGGGCTTAATCCCTTGGGTCTATGGAGTGTGAATAAATCCATAGACCTGTGGTTTGATCGCCTGGGAGTACCCATTCTCCTTTACGTGCTCCATTTCATTTCACTCTGCAAAGCAGCATGGTGACCATGGTTGATTTTCATGCCTGCTTTTAGGTAGCCTGGCCCGCCCTCCTAGTGATGTAACACCTTCAGGCAGCGTTACTTCTCACTGGCCTAGCCAGCTACAATCTACACAGGGTTTCTGAGCTCCTGAAAAATCGTGATTCCCATCTGCTTTGTCGAGAATCAATCAACTGTGCAGCTCCAATGGCCCTCATTAGAGCCGTGTTCTAGGCAGTGACGTTACTCAGTCCTGTTACTCAAGCAGTTCCCTTCGCGTCAAATACGTCAGAGGAAAGAGTGGTGTGATTGGTTTAAGCTTTGGCACAGCTTTTTCTGACATCGACCAGTAGCAAACTGAGGCATTTGAGGGAGGCCTCCAGTTTTGACCATGTCAGACAAGAATACCCGTTAACACCGATTACAATACCTTACTTTGGGTTTTCATTTTAAACGTGGTGGCGCTATACATGGAATAATATTTGCAGAAAAATGTCCGTCCACCTGCTGGCCAGCTGGTTTAAAATGTCATAAATCAATTTACTGTGTGCCCCCCCCATGGACAGAATATCACAAAACTTGGCATGCATTCGGAAGGTGTCATAATGATCCGACACTTCCAATTCTGTGTGTCTTTTTCACAGATATTGACAGTTTGTTTTAGCCAAAGATGACTATGATAATATATATATATTTTTTTTTTTCTAAAATGAGAAGAACATATCAGAAGTGGATTCATTGTGTCAAATAGTTAAAAAAAGTCAAAAAGTAGAAAATGACATTATACACCAATTTAAGACTAAAAGAAACCTATATACAGCCTTTTCTTGTATACATACCAGCCATTTTGGATTGTATGCATACCAGCCACTAGGGGGTCATCCCAACTTGTATCCATTGATTTATTAAATCCTTAGGCCTATACTTAACACCCTGCCAAAAATCAAAAACTTGTCCAGAAGTGCACGATCTTCGCAAATTCCCTCCTGACTATTAGCCTAGACTCTAGACGTACCCCTAGTGGTAGCAAATTTGAATTTGCACAGAGGTACGTCTAGAGGCCACTGATAGAAACCCGTTTTAGCCTTCCTCTGGAGGCGGATAACCAATCACAGCGCGGTATGTGTACAGGAAATCGTAAGGCGGGCTTTGTACGATGACGACAGCCCTGCTCAAACCAGAGCGGAATCGTCTTTGGCTTTAGTTTTGGACGAATTGCACTTGTCATTTTCTTTGAAAGTGAAACGAGAAAGTGCACTGAAGTTTTTCGTTCTGAAAAAGATGTCTTTGCCGTGTTACCGACGGGCTACGGGAAAAGTTTGATATACCAGCTGGTACCACTGGCCGGAACGCTAGCCTATTACGTGGAGAGGCAGTTTGAAAGACAACGCAATCACCCGCCCCTCCATTGAGGTACAGTCTATCAGTGGTCTTCAGACTATACATTCTTATGATATAGTCTGACGTGTCAGGCTACCTGACTATCCAGATCCAACAAGCCCACAGAGCGCTTGCTGCGAAACCGGAAGCGGGTGGTCCTCCACGGTCAGTAGTTTTCAATTTTCCTCAATACACGGACAAAGAGCTAGTTCTGACCAAAGCATGGGAGAAGAACACGATTAAAATAAGAGACAGCCGCGTCTACTTCGATCATGACTACAGTGTGGGGGTGTTGCAAAAACGCAAAGCTTATGCATCTGTGAAGTCGGCTCTGAAAAAACGTTTTCCCTGTCTGAGCCCGCGGTGTAGCCGCAGTAGTTGAGCACACACAGCGTTACGTTCATGCATTACACTTCACTACATTTCCCAACATGCAACACAGACTGGCCGTCAGAGCGGCGGCAGTTCCAAACATTATTGAATCGGTATTTTACGCTAAGGTTAAGAAATGACAACAACACATTTCATTCAACAAACTTTATTTCCTAACCAGCTTAGCGAACAACGTTTACAAAAATGCACATTCATTGGGCCAACGGGATAAAAACATACAACACTGCTGAAGAGGCTGTCGAGGAACTGCAAAGGAGAGGATTGGAGGTGGAAAGCCCAGCGTGCCAGGGAGGTTCCTTCTACTCGAAAGGCTGCAGTCTACTAAACTAGCATCTTGGAATTGCCCTGGAAGAGATGGAATCTTGACTACAGGCAGAAGGGCCAGAAGGAGGCTACAGGAATTCCAACGTGGCTCCAATGAGAGAAGTCAAGAACCAACCGAGTGAGAACTGTTTTTGATCGTAGAAGTTCAGAAAATTGCCAAGATCAGAGTAGAAACACTTACTTATGACTGACTAGTTAACAAATCATAATGGGCATTGAGAAAACTGAGATATTGTTGAGGGTTAATTTTTCAATTGTACAGACTCTTGGCTTGAGGGGGTATGCCATAACCATAACTAGTATGAGTAGGATAGTCCTATATGGATGGTCTCTCATTGCTAGGTGGGGGCCCTTTCTTCATGAAAAGGGCTAAAAAATAAAGAATTATGTCAAAATTATAAACCTGTATCAATTTTAAACATAGACGATAAGATTTATACTTCAATTATAGCTAATATATATTACAGACAATTATAGCTAATAGATTACAGACAATAATATGTGAAGAACACTATTTATTATAAATAGAATACAAAAACAAGTCACCAAAAGCATTGATTAGTCTATTAGTCTATTACGCTATTGAAGAAAATGGGATCAGAATGTAATATTAAGAAAATGGGATCAGAATGTAAAATTATAAACTTTTTATGTCTTTATGTTTGAGTTAGCCCTGACTCAACTGTCTTTCCATGACTGGGACTGGGTGTGCGTATACTGTATGTTCTTTAGTCATTCTGTTCCTGCTGTTTCAACACTACAGATGGAGTGGAATGTTATGTTCTTGCTACTGTTTTTGTGCTTGCACTGTCTGTGTTTGTCCCCTGCATCAGTGGCTCTGTGTGGTCCACGTCAACTGGGATGTTCAATGCCATCTTACATTAACATGGAACTGTACTTATAGCCCAGCTAACAATTTTTGGTTCCAGGAAGGTTTTCTGTTGGGTATTGTGAACGTTCCCTGAAAGTAGTTTTGGTTCTCTGAAGGGGCACCAGGAACTTGAACGTTCGCTTCTGGTTTGTGCTGTCTGGTTAGGCGAACATTCCCGGAAAATTCTCTTTTTGTGATATTTTTTAATAAAGACACACACAATATAAACATAAATTACAAATTCATTGAGCAGGAACAGAACCCAGGCCATCCGGGTCGTTTGCAGGCTCACTACCAATAAGCCACAACGTCATTCAAATGATTTAAAAAATAAATAAATAAATGAATAAAAAATAAATCATTAATTACGAGTCACAAAATTAAGATAGCCTAAATCTATTTTCATAAATAGGCAAAATCAAGTTGTTTACTGATGATTTACAAATAATCACTATCAGATTGTAACTGAAATACAATATAAAAAACAACCACTCGGGAACGGTTAGCGACGGTCACAAAGTTACCACACTGTAACATTAGAGTTTTAACGTTGTCCAAACTAAAATAGGATAATGTTCTTCAAATACTCACAGCAGAATCATGGGGGGACGTTAGCTAAAGTTCCCATAACGTTCCGTGTTAGCGGGGAGTCAGGCTATTTCCTGTTTAGTTAGAGAGGCCGATGGATTTTTGCGTAGCATGTCGACTCTCACTTGGTGCACCAAGATTTTTGTTTCGCTTTTTATGAATAAACTCTGTTCCGGATTTTTCTAAACCATCGCCTGACTGGGTCTTAATTATTCACTGCTTAATTATTTTTGGTACCTTCAAATAATTACTACCACTATACAGTACATCTGCACCCATGTGTCTAAACTCACCTTATTCCTAACAGGTGTGGTCCCCTGCTGAAAGTGGGTGGTTCAGGCAGGGACTGCAATTGCTTATATTGTGAGCCTGTTTGTGTGTGTGTGTGTGTGTGTGTGTGTGTGTGTGTGTGTGTACATGTGTGTAATATAATACACCTCCACCCATGTGTCTGAACTCACCTTATTCCTGACGGGTGTGGTTCCCTGCTGAAAGTGGGTGGATCAGGCAGGGACTTGACACTCTTCAAGGACACACCACTGGGCACTAGATATGGAGGCCTGTGTGTGTGTGGACTGCAAACACACACAAAGAAAATGCATGCAATTACTAGTTATGGCTGTGTGTGTGTGTGTGTGTGTGTGTGTGTGTGTGTGTGTGTGTGTGTGTGTGTGTGTGTGTGTGTGTGTGTGTGCACATTTGTGTAAGCTATTGAGGGGAAATGGAATCAGTATGTAATATTAGCATAACAATATACTTTTTATGTCTTTATGTTTGAGTTAGCCCTGACTCAACTGTCTTTCCATGACTGGGACTGGGTGTGCGTATACTGTATGTTCTTTAGTCATTCTGTTCCTGCTGTTTCAACACTACAGATAAAAGTGGAATGTTATGTTCTTGCTACTGTTTTTGTGCTTGCACTGTCTGTGTTTGTCCCCTGCATCAGTGGCTCTGTGTGGTCCACGTCAACTGGGATGTTCAATGCCATCTTACATTAACATGGAACTGTACTTATAGCCCAGCTAACAATTTTTGGTTCCAGGAAGGTTTTCTGTTGGGTATTGTGAACGTTCCCTGAAAGTAGTTTTGGTTCTCTGAAGGGGCACCAGGAACTTGAACGTTTGCTTCTGGTTTGTGCTGTCTGGTTAGGTGAACGTTCCCGCAAAATTCTCTTTTTGTGATATATTTTAATAAAGACACACACAATATAAACATAAATTACAAATTCATCGAGCGGGAACAGAACCCAGGCCATCCGAGTTGTTTGCAGGCTCGCTACCAATAAGCCACAACGTCATTCAAATAATTAAAAAAAATATATATATCATTAATTACGAGTCACAAAATTAAGATAGACTAAATCTATTTTCATAAATAGGCAAAATCAAGTTGTTAAATGATGATTTACAAATAATCACTATCCGATTGTAACTGAAATACAATATAAAAAACAACCACGTGGGAACGCTTTGTGAAGGTCAAAGTTACCACACTGTAACGTTAGAGTTTTAACGTTAACCAAACTTAAATAGGATACTCGCAGCAGAATTAAGGGTGGGGGGGGCTTTAGCGAAAGTTCCCATAACGTTCCGTGTTAGCGGGGAGTCAGGCTATTTCCTGTTTAGCTAGAGAAGCTGATGGATTTTTGTGTAGCATGTTGACTCTCACTAAAGAATTATGTCAAAATTATAAACCTGTATCAATTTTAAACATAGACTATAAGATTTATACTTCAATTATAGCTAATATATATTACAGACAATTATAGCTAATAGATTACAGACAATAATATGTGAAGAACACTATTTATTATAAATAGAATACAAAAACAAGTCACCAAAAGCATTGATTAGTCTATTAGTCTATTACGCTATTGAAGAAAATGGGATCAGAATGTAAAATTATAAACTTTTTATGTCTTTATGTTTGAGTTAGCCCTGACTCAACTGTCTTTCCATGACTGGGACTGGGTGTGCGAATGTAGCCGGTATAGTGACGGTAACCAGGAAATGCCACTGGGTGGCCAGCAGCCCGGGGGTTAATTAGCCTTATTAACTACACAGGTGAAGTCCCCCTTTAAATACGGGTGCTGTGAGCCAGTTTACAATGGTTTCGTTCAGTTGAAGCGTTCTAGAGTAGCTGCACTACTAACAGTGTGAACGAGGAGTTATTGCATCGGGGGCTGTGATAGGCAACATAGCAGGCCTGCCGAAGTTTGGAGTGATTTTGCCACTTGTTACACGGAAGTTTTGTCTCCAGCGGAGAACGCTTGGAGTTCTTACAGCGATTTGCTTTCCCACATCGGTGATGCGTGAGTTCACAACCTACTTGTTGCTACTATTGATTCTCTTTGGTGATGCTTAGCTTGACTGCTCTATTCTGCTGTTTATGTAGACATCGTACAGATTCATACTGGTTAAATTGATGCCCTGCTGACGCTGGAGAGTGCCAACAGCAACTTGCTTTTCCTACTCCGTGAATATGTGAGTTCACTATCTAGTTATCGCTACTGATGATTGTCTTTGGTGACGCTTAGCTTGACTTCCCTATTCTGCTGTTTATGTAGATATCGTACAGATTCATACTGGTTAAATTGCTGCTCCGCTGGCGCAGGAGAGTGTCAACAGCGGCTTGCTTTCCCACTCCTCTGTTAGTCCTGTACTCCTCCTATGTGAGTTCACAATCTAACGTTATCTATCGCTATCATTCATTCTCGTTGGTGACTCATAGCGTGACGGTTCTATTCTGCTGTTTATGTAGACATCGTACAGATTCATACTGGTTAAATTGCTGCTCCGCTGGCGCAGGAGAGTGTCAACAGCGGCTTGCTTTCCCACTCCTCTGTTAGTCCTGTACTCCTCCTATGTGAGTTCACAATCTAACGTTATCTATCGCTATCATTCATTCTCGTTGGTGACTCATAGCGTGACGGTTCTATTCTGCTGTTTATGTAGACATCGTACAGATTCATACTGGTTAAATTGCTGCTCTGCCTGTGCGTGAGTGTTGACAGCCACAAGTCTCAGGACACGACTTTAACGTAAGTTTATTTGACTCTTTCAAAACTATAATTTTTAGCGAGGATCTGATTCCTATATTTTGTAGTTGTTAGTGCAAAGGGCAGACCATAGTACTATGTGCCTACAGACTATGGATAATTATAGTAATGCCTTTTACTTCAATGCAATGCAGGTGTAGCCATATAGGGTTTTCTCTTAAAGCTCTCATTGCTCCGTCCAGCAAAACTATTTATGTTTTTCTTCTGTTTACAGGAGCATCGTCGTGCTGGTCGGCCACTGTTTTTCCTGTATATTGTTTGTGCATTTTTGTTTTGAGTGTTTGTGATTTGGTTTATTTTCCTTTTCTGTGTGTTTATGTTCCATGGTGTCAGTAGTCTGGCATATAGGCTACCATTGACTAGACGCAGGGAGGCCTGTGTCGTAGCTTAGGCCGAATTGTTTGAATTATTGTTGTGTGTTGTAATTGTGTCTGTTTGTCTGTCTGTGTGTGTTTCGCGCGGGCCTAGTCTAACTGCCCTGCTAGTCTAACTCTGTATTCTGTGTTGGTGTTTGTCTGTGTCTGTCTTGTTTGTGGGCCAGGGGTATCGTGCAATAGCTCTATAGGGGGCAGTAGTTGATGTAGTGTGAATTGTGTGCAATCTAAGGTGTTCCTTAAACAGCGTGTTTATGCTGCTGAAATTGGTGTGTATTGGTTACTTGGACTGTGGTGTACTTTTTAAATATTTTGGTCTGATTGCTGTGCATATTACTTGCATTCCCTAACAGGGCTGCCCTGTACCCTGAGTGCCATTTGTCTTATGTGTTATTTATTAATTTCAATAAAATTGTATCTTTTTGATTACGTCAGCCCCAGTAGCGTTCATTTATTTGGACAGCCTGTAAACTTTAAATATTCAAATCTGCTCTGTGGAGCCCCCTATAGGTTACACGTATACTGTATGTTCTTTAGTCATTCTGTTTCTGCTGTTTCAACACTACAGATAAAAGTGGAATGTTATGTTCTTGCTACTGTTTTTGTGCTTGCACTGTCTGTGTTTGTCCCCTGCATCAGTGGCTCTGTGTGGTCCACGTCAACTGGGATGTTCAATGCCATCTTACATTAACATGGAACTGTACTTATAGCCCAGCTAACAATTTTTGGTTCCAGGAAGGTTTTCTGTTGGGTATTGTGAACGTTCCCTGAAAGTAGTTTTGGTTCTCTGAAGGGGCACCAGGAACTTGAACGTTCGCTTCTGGTTTGTGCTGTCTGGTTAGGCGAACATTCCCGGAAAATTCTCTTTTTGTGATATTTTTTAATAAAGACACACACAATATAAACATAAATTACAAATTCATTGAGCAGGAACAGAACCCAGGCCATCCGGGTCGTTTGCAGGCTCACTACCAATAAGCCACAACGTCATTCAAATGATTTAAAAAATAAATAAATAAATGAATAAAAAATAAATCATTAATTACGAGTCACAAAATTAAGATAGCCTAAATCTATTTTCATAAATAGGCAAAATCAAGTTGTTTACTGATGATTTACAAATAATCACTATCAGATTGTAACTGAAATACAATATAAAAAACAACCACTCGGGAACGGTTAGCGACGGTCACAAAGTTACCACACTGTAACATTAGAGTTTTAACATTGTCCAAACTAAAATAGGATAATGTTCTTCAAATACTCACAGCAGAATCATGGGGGGGACGTTAGCTAAAGTTCCCATAACGTTCCGTGTTAGCGGGGAGTCAGGCTATTTCCTGTTTAGTTAGAGAGGCCGATGGATTTTTGCGTAGCATGTCGACTCTCACTTGGTGCACCAAGATTTTTGTTTCGCTTTTTATGAATAAACTCTGTTCCGGATTTTTCTAAACCATCGCCTGACTGGGTCTTAATTATTCACTGCTTAATTATTTTTGGTACCTTCAAATAATTACTACCACTATACAGTACATCTGCACCCATGTGTCTAAACTCACCTTATTCCTAACAGGTGTGGTCCCCTGCTGAAAGTGGGTGGTTCAGGCAGGGACTGCAATTGCTTATATTGTGAGCCTGTTTGTGTGTGTGTGTGTGTGTGTGTGTGTACATGTGTGTAATATAATACACCTCCACCCATGTGTCTGAACTCACCTTATTCCTGACGGGTGTGGTTCCCTGCTGAAAGTGGGTGGATCAGGCAGGGACTTGACACTCTTCAAGGACACACCACTGGGCACTAGATATGGAGGCCTGTGTGTGTGTGGACTGCAAACACACACAAAGAAAATGCATGCAATTACTAGTTATGGCTGTGTGTGTGTGTGTGTGTGTGTGTGTGTGTGTGTGTGTGTGTGTGTGTGTGCACATTTGTGTAAGCTATTGAGGGGAAATGGAATCAGTATGTAATATTAGCATAACAATATACTTTTTATGTCTTTATGTTTGAGTTAGCCCTGACTCAACTGTCTTTCCATGACTGGGACTGGGTGTGCGTATACTGTATGTTCTTTAGTCATTCTGTTCCTGCTGTTTCAACACTACAGATAAAAGTGGAATGTTATGTTCTTGCTACTGTTTTTGTGCTTGCACTGTCTGTGTTTGTCCCCTGCATCAGTGGCTCTGTGTGGTCCACGTCAACTGGGATGTTCAATGCCATCTTACATTAACATGGAACTGTACTTATAGCCCAGCTAACAATTTTTGGTTCCAGGAAGGTTTTCTGTTGGGTATTGTGAACGTTCCCTGAAAGTAGTTTTGGTTCTCTGAAGGGGCACCAGGAACTTGAACGTTCGCTTCTGGTTTGTGCTGTCTGGTTAGGCGAACATTCCCGGAAAATTCTCTTTTTGTGATATTTTTTAATAAAGACACACACAATATAAACATAAATTACAAATTCATTGAGCAGGAACAGAACCCAGGCCATCCGGGTCGTTTGCAGGCTCACTACCAATAAGCCACAACGTCATTCAAATGATTTAAAAAATAAATAAATAAATGAATAAAAAATAAATCATTAATTACGAGTCACAAAATTAAGATAGCCTAAATCTATTTTCATAAATAGGCAAAATCAAGTTGTTTACTGATGATTTACAAATAATCACTATCAGATTGTAACTGAAATACAATATAAAAAACAACCACTCGGGAACGGTTAGCGACGGTCACAAAGTTACCACACTGTAACATTAGAGTTTTAACGTTGTCCAAACTAAAATAGGATAATGTTCTTCAAATACTCACAGCAGAATCATGGGGGGAACGTTAGTTAAAGTTCCCATAACGTTCCGTGTTAGCGGGGAGTCAGGCTATTTCCTGTTTAGTTAGAGAGGCCGATGGATTTTTGCGTAGCATGTCGACTCTCACTTGGTGCACCAAGATTTTTGTTTCGCTTTTTATGAATAAACTCTGTTCCGGATTTTTCTAAACCATCGCCTGACTGGGTCTTAATTATTCACTGCTTAATTATTTTTGGTACCTTCAAATAATTACTACCACTATACAGTACATCTGCACCCATGTGTCTAAACTCACCTTATTCCTAACAGGTGTGGTCCCCTGCTGAAAGTGGGTGGTTCAGGCAGGGACTGCAATTGCTTATATTGTGAGCCTGTTTGTGTGTGTGTGTGTGTGTGTGTGTGTGTGTGTACATGTGTGTAATATAATACACCTCCACCCATGTGTCTGAACTCACCTTATTCCTGACGGGTGTGGTTCCCTGCTGAAAGTGGGTGGATCACGCAGGGACTTGACACTCTTCAAGGACACACCACTGGGCACTAGATATGGAGGCCTGTGTGTGTGTGGACTGCAAACACACACAAAGAAAATGCATGCAATTACTAGTTATGGCTGTGTGTGTGTGTGTGTGTGTGTGTGTGTGTGTGTGTGTGTGTGTGTGTGTGTGTGTGTGTGTGTGTGTGTGTGTGTGTGTGCACATTTGTGTAAGCTATTGAGGGGAAATGGAATCAGTATGTAATATTAGCATAACAATATACTTTTTATGTCTTTATGTTTGAGTTAGCCCTGACTCAACTGTCTTTCCATGACTGGGACTGGGTGTGCGTATACTGTATGTTCTTTAGTCATTCTGTTCCTGCTGTTTCAACACTACAGATAAAAGTGGAATGTTATGTTCTTGCTACTGTTTTTGTGCTTGCACTGTCTGTGTTTGTCCCCTGCATCAGTGGCTCTGTGTGGTCCACGTCAACTGGGATGTTCAATGCCATCTTACATTAACATGGAACTGTACTTATAGCCCAGCTAACAATTTTTGGTTCCAGGAAGGTTTTCTGTTGGGTATTGTGAACGTTCCCTGAAAGTAGTTTTGGTTCTCTGAAGGGGCACCAGGAACTTGAACGTTCGCTTCTGGTTTGTGCTGTCTGGTTAGGCGAACATTCCCGGAAAATTCTCTTTTTGTGATATTTTTTAATAAAGACACACACAATATAAACATAAATTACAAATTCATTGAGCAGGAACAGAACCCAGGCCATCCGGGTCGTTTGCAGGCTCACTACCAATAAGCCACAACGTCATTCAAATGATTTAAAAAATAAATAAATAAATGAATAAAAAATAAATCATTAATTACGAGTCACAAAATTAAGATAGCCTAAATCTATTTTCATAAATAGGCAAAATCAAGTTGTTTACTGATGATTTACAAATAATCACTATCAGATTGTAACTGAAATACAATATAAAAAACAACCACTCGGGAACGGTTAGCGACGGTCACAAAGTTACCACACTGTAACATTAGAGTTTTAACGTTGTCCAAACTAAAATAGGATAATGTTCTTCAAATACTCACAGCAGAATCATGGGGGGGACGTTAGCTAAAGTTCCCATAACGTTCCGTGTTAGCGGGGAGTCAGGCTATTTCCTGTTTAGTTAGAGAGGCCGATGGATTTTTGCGTAGCATGTCGACTCTCACTTGGTGCACCAAGATTTTTGTTTCGCTTTTTATGAATAAACTCTGTTCCGGATTTTTCTAAACCATCGCCTGACTGGGTCTTAATTATTCACTGCTTAATTATTTTTGGTACCTTCAAATAATTACTACCACTATACAGTACATCTGCACCCATGTGTCTAAACTCACCTTATTCCTAACAGGTGTGGTCCCCTGCTGAAAGTGGGTGGTTCAGGCAGGGACTGCAATTGCTTATATTGTGAGCCTGTTTGTGTGTGTGTGTGTGTGTGTGTGTGTGTGTGTGTGTGTGTGTGTGTACATGTGTGTAATATAATACACCTCCACCCATGTGTCTGAACTCACCTTATTCCTGACGGGTGTGGTTCCCTGCTGAAAGTGGGTGGATCACGCAGGGACTTGACACTCTTCAAGGACACACCACTGGGCACTAGATATGGAGGCCTGTGTGTGTGTGGACTGCAAACACACACAAAGAAAATGCATGCAATTACTAGTTATGGCTGTGTGTGTGTGTGTGTGTGTGTGTGTGTGTGTGTGTGTGTGTGTGTGTGTGTGTGTGTGTGTGTGTGTGTGTGTGTGCACATTTGTGTAAGCTATTGAGGGGAAATGGAATCAGTATGTAATATTAGCATAACAATATACTTTTTATGTCTTTATGTTTGAGTTAGCCCTGACTCAACTGTCTTTCCATGACTGGGACTGGGTGTGCGTATACTGTATGTTCTTTAGTCATTCTGTTCCTGCTGTTTCAACACTACAGATAAAAGTGGAATGTTATGTTCTTGCTACTGTTTTTGTGCTTGCACTGTCTGTGTTTGTCCCCTGCATCAGTGGCTCTGTGTGGTCCACGTCAACTGGGATGTTCAATGCCATCTTACATTAACATGGAACTGTACTTATAGCCCAGCTAACAATTTTTGGTTCCAGGAAGGTTTTCTGTTGGGTATTGTGAACGTTCCCTGAAAGTAGTTTTGGTTCTCTGAAGGGGCACCAGGAACTTGAACGTTCGCTTCTGGTTTGTGCTGTCTGGTTAGGCGAACATTCCCGGAAAATTCTCTTTTTGTGATATTTTTTAATAAAGACACACACAATATAAACATAAATTACAAATTCATTGAGCAGGAACAGAACCCAGGCCATCCGGGTCGTTTGCAGGCTCACTACCAATAAGCCACAACGTCATTCAAATGATTTAAAAAATAAATAAATAAATGAATAAAAAATAAATCATTAATTACGAGTCACAAAATTAAGATAGCCTAAATCTATTTTCATAAATAGGCAAAATCAAGTTGTTTACTGATGATTTACAAATAATCACTATCAGATTGTAACTGAAATACAATATAAAAAACAACCACTCGGGAACGGTTAGCGACGGTCACAAAGTTACCACACTGTAACATTAGAGTTTTAACGTTGTCCAAACTAAAATAGGATAATGTTCTTCAAATACTCACAGCAGAATCATGGGGGGACGTTAGCTAAAGTTCCCATAACGTTCCGTGTTAGCGGGGAGTCAGGCTATTTCCTGTTTAGTTAGAGAGGCCGATGGATTTTTGCGTAGCATGTCGACTCTCACTTGGTGCACCAAGATTTTTGTTTCGCTTTTTATGAATAAACTCTGTTCCGGATTTTTCTAAACCATCGCCTGACTGGGTCTTAATTATTCACTGCTTAATTATTTTTGGTACCTTCAAATAATTACTACCACTATACAGTACATCTGCACCCATGTGTCTAAACTCACCTTATTCCTAACAGGTGTGGTCCCCTGCTGAAAGTGGGTGGTTCAGGCAGGGACTGCAATTGCTTATATTGTGAGCCTGTTTGTGTGTGTGTGTGTGTGTGTGTGTGTGTACATGTGTGTAATATAATACACCTCCACCCATGTGTCTGAACTCACCTTATTCCTGACGGGTGTGGTTCCCTGCTGAAAGTGGGTGGATCACGCAGGGACTTGACACTCTTCAAGGACACACCACTGGGCACTAGATATGGAGGCCTGTGTGTGTGTGGACTGCAAACACACACAAAGAAAATGCATGCAATTACTAGTTATGGCTGTGTGTGTGTGTGTGTGTGTGTGTGTGTGTGTGTGTGTGTGTGTGTGTGTGTGTGTGTGTGTGTGTGTGTGTGTGTCACATTTGTGTAAGCTATTGAGGGGAAATGGAATCAGTATGTAATATTAGCATAACAATATACTTTTTATGTCTTTATGTTTGAGTTAGCCCTGACTCAACTGTCTTTCCATGACTGGGACTGGGTGTGCGTATACTGTATGTTCTTTAGTCATTCTGTTCCTGCTGTTTCAACACTACAGATAAAAGTGGAATGTTATGTTCTTGCTACTGTTTTTGTGCTTGCACTGTCTGTGTTTGTCCCCTGCATCAGTGGCTCTGTGTGGTCCACGTCAACTGGGATGTTCAATGCCATCTTACATTAACATGGAACTGTACTTATAGCCCAGCTAACAATTTTTGGTTCCAGGAAGGTTTTCTGTTGGGTATTGTGAACGTTCCCTGAAAGTAGTTTTGGTTCTCTGAAGGGGCACCAGGAACTTGAACGTTCGCTTCTGGTTTGTGCTGTCTGGTTAGGCGAACATTCCCGGAAAATTCTCTTTTTGTGATATTTTTTAATAAAGACACACACAATATAAACATAAATTACAAATTCATTGAGCAGGAACAGAACCCAGGCCATCCGGGTCGTTTGCAGGCTCACTACCAATAAGCCACAACGTCATTCAAATGATTTAAAAAATAAATAAATAAATGAATAAAAAATAAATCATTAATTACGAGTCACAAAATTAAGATAGCCTAAATCTATTTTCATAAATAGGCAAAATCAAGTTGTTTACTGATGATTTACAAGTAATCACTATCAGATTGTAACTGAAATACAATATAAAAAACAACCACTCGGGAACGGTTAGCGACGGTCACAAAGTTACCACACTGTAACATTAGAGTTTTAACGTTGTCCAAACTAAAATAGGATAATGTTCTTCAAATACTCACAGCAGAATCATGGGGGGGACGTTAGCTAAAGTTCCCATAACGTTCCGTGTTAGCGGGGAGTCAGGCAATTTCCTGTTTAGTTAGAGAGGCCGATGGATTTTTGCGTAGCATGTCGACTCTCACTTGGTGCACCAAGATTTTTGTTTCGCTTTTTATGAATAAACTCTGTTCCGGATTTTTCTAAACCATCGCCTGACTGGGTCTTAATTATTCACTGCTTAATTATTTTTGGTACCTTCAAATAATTACTACCACTATACAGTACATCTGCACCCATGTGTCTAAACTCACCTTATTCCTAACAGGTGTGGTCCCCTGCTGAAAGTGGGTGGTTCAGGCAGGGACTGCAATTGCTTATATTGTGAGCCTGTTTGTGTGTGTGTGTGTGTGTGTGTGTGTGTGTGTGTGTGTGTGTGTGTACATGTGTGTAATATAATACACCTCCACCCATGTGTCTGAACTCACCTTATTCCTGACGGGTGTGGTTCCCTGCTGAAAGTGGGTGGATCAGGCAGGGACTTGACACTCTTCAAGGACACACCACTGGGCACTAGATATGGAGGCCTGTGTGTGTGTGGACTGCAAACACACACAAAGAAAATGCATGCAATTACTAGTTATGGCTGTGTGTGTGTGTGTGTGTGTGTGTGTGTGTGTGTGTGTGTGTGTGTGTGTGTGTGTGTGTGTGTGTGTGTGTGTGCACATTTGTGTAAGCTATTGAGGGGAAATGGAATCAGTATGTAATATTAGCATAACAATATACTTTTTATGTCTTTATGTTTGAGTTAGCCCTGACTCAACTGTCTTTCCATGACTGGGACTGGGTGTGCGTATACTGTATGTTCTTTAGTCATTCTGTTCCTGCTGTTTCAACACTACAGATAAAAGTGGAATGTTATGTTCTTGCTACTGTTTTTGTGCTTGCACTGTCTGTGTTTGTCCCCTGCATCAGTGGCTCTGTGTGGTCCACGTCAACTGGGATGTTCAATGCCATCTTACATTAACATGGAACTGTACTTATAGCCCAGCTAACAATTTTTGGTTCCAGGAAGGTTTTCTGTTGGGTATTGTGAACGTTCCCTGAAAGTAGTTTTGGTTCTCTGAAGGGGCACCAGGAACTTGAACGTTCGCTTCTGGTTTGTGCTGTCTGGTTAGGCGAACATTCCCGGAAAATTCTCTTTTTGTGATATTTTTTAATAAAGACACACACAATATAAACATAAATTACAAATTCATTGAGCAGGAACAGAACCCAGGCCATCCGGGTCGTTTGCAGGCTCACTACCAATAAGCCACAACGTCATTCAAATGATTTAAAAAATAAATAAATAAATGAATAAAAAATAAATCATTAATTACGAGTCACAAAATTAAGATAGCCTAAATCTATTTTCATAAATAGGCAAAATCAAGTTGTTTACTGATGATTTACAAATAATCACTATCAGATTGTAACTGAAATACAATATAAAAAACAACCACTCGGGAACGGTTAGCGACGGTCACAAAGTTACCACACTGTAACATTAGAGTTTTAACGTTGTCCAAACTAAAATAGGATAATGTTCTTCAAATACTCACAGCAGAATCATGGGGGGAACGTTAGTTAAAGTTCCCATAACGTTCCGTGTTAGCGGGGAGTCAGGCTATTTCCTGTTTAGTTAGAGAGGCCGATGGATTTTTGCGTAGCATGTCGACTCTCACTTGGTGCACCAAGATTTTTGTTTCGCTTTTCATGAATAAACTCTGTTCCGGATTTTTCTAAACCATCGCCTGACTGGGTCTTAATTATTCACTGCTTAATTATTTTTGGTACCTTCAAATAATTACTACCACTATACAGTACATCTGCACCCATGTGTCTAAACTCACCTTATTCCTAACAGGTGTGGTCCCCTGCTGAAAGTGGGTGGTTCAGGCAGGGACTGCAATTGCTTATATTGTGAGCCTGTTTGTGTGTGTGTGTGTGTGTGTGTGTGTGTGTGTGTGTGTGTGTGTACATGTGTGTAATATAATACACCTCCACCCATGTGTCTGAACTCACCTTATTCCTGACGGGTGTGGTTCCCTGCTGAAAGTGGGTGGATCACGCAGGGACTTGACACTCTTCAAGGACACACCACTGGGCACTAGATATGGAGGCCTGTGTGTGTGTGGACTGCAAACACACACAAAGAAAATGCATGCAATTACTAGTTATGGCTGTGTGTGTGTGTGTGTGTGTGTGTGTGTGTGTGTGTGTGTGTGTGCACATTTGTGTAAGCTATTGAGGGGAAATGGAATCAGTATGTAATATTAGCATAACAATATACTTTTTATGTCTTTATGTTTGAGTTAGCCCTGACTCAACTGTCTTTCCATGACTGGGACTGGGTGTGCGTATACTGTATGTTCTTTAGTCATTCTGTTCCTGCTGTTTCAACACTACAGATAAAAGTGGAATGTTATGTTCTTGCTACTGTTTTTGTGCTTGCACTGTCTGTGTTTGTCCCCTGCATCAGTGGCTCTGTGTGGTCCACGTCAACTGGGATGTTCAATGCCATCTTACATTAACATGGAACTGTACTTATAGACGAATCCGACGAGCGTTTTGTGTAGGCTGCCATCTTGTGGCGAAGCCATTGTTGGACTGTACACAAAACATTTTGACAATGCACATTCAATGACAACTAACAGCAAAGACCATGGAATACTCTGACATTATACAGGTAGTAATGAATCTCGTAAATCATGGCATTTTATGGTGTGCTATCACATTATTCTTATGGACAGATTGGCGATCTGGGTAGCTCAACAATGGCGCCTGCTTATTTCCGGTAGTTTCCTCGGATTCGTCTATAGCCCAGCTAACAATTTTTGGTTCCAGGAAGGTTTTCTGTTGGGTATTGTGAACGTTCCCTGAAAGTAGTTTTGGTTCTCTGAAGGGGCACCAGGAACTTGAACGTTCTCTTCTGGTTTGTGCTGTCTGGTTAGGCGAACATTCCCGGAAAATTCTCTTTTCGTGATATTTTTTAATAAAGACATAAATAATATAAACATCAATTACAAATGCATTGAGCGGGAACAGAACCCAGGCCATCCGAGTCGTTTGCAGGCACACTACCACTAAGCCACAACGTCATTCAAATGATTTAAAAAAAAATATACATCATTAATTAACTCATTGACTGCCAATGACGTCTTTAGACGTCAACTGAAATACTACCGTTCACTGTCTCCGTCGAAAAATTGTTGTTCCAAATTGATCCTGAGGGTGGCAGTGTGTCACTTTGGATGTGAGATCAGCAGAGATTCATAGGTATAGCCAAGGGAGAAGTAGAGAAAGCTAATGGCATGGCTAAATATGCTGCTAGCAAAGTGCAGACGTAAATCAGAGAAGTTTAGGCAGTTCACACTCGATCAGCGTATGTGTCACTGCCATAGTAGTTCGAGTAGTGTTCCGATCGTGGGAGATGGAGGAGATCAACCTTGGGCAAACGGAAATAGCAGTTGTGACTTGTTTCACTGCCCAGCTAGCTCACAGTTCCGGGTCAGGTAAGAATTTGCGAGCCGGATGTTGATCGCTGAGTTATCGCTGTCACAGCCTGTAATAGCATATATTTAACTTGTTACAGCAATGTCTATTTTATTACCAAAAGCCCCCTGTTACTGTTGTTGTTGTGGTCGTATCAAAGGAAGACATTTTCACGATGTTTGACGTGCTAATAGACCGAAAAATAGGCGCATCCAAGACAGTATTGTTGTCAAACAAAACGCTAATTTTCTCCCTTTTTCAGTAAAAAACGGGAGTTTTTGGAGAAAGTAGCTTATGTTCGCCTGCTGATTTCTAAGCAATGGAAAGGGGTAGAAACGAACTTTTTTTTCTGGTGAAAGAAGAGAGTCTGATCTTTCTTGTGGTAGTTTCATCGTTTATGTACTTGTAGCCCTCTTTTCCCTCAGAGGGTGAGTGTACTAAGTGTTACCTGGGTCCGTGGGTTAGGTTCTCACCTGTTAAGCCTCCTATTTAACTATGAGACTTAACCTCCCATATCGTACACTTAATTCAACAGACTAAACTATTACACTAACCAGTGAGTGGAGACTGACACAGTATATAAAAAAGGTGTATCAATAAATGTATTCAATAAAGACAATTGAAAAGGTACAATACAATGAAATGCTCGAGCAGTTAATCAAGATGTGTTAAGTAAATAAAAATGCAAGTGATTGGACGTGTTCAAGAATTCAAACAACAAGCACCAAGTGCAAAAATAGCTGAACAGGACTAATCAGTGCTGTGTAAATAGATGTATAATAAAAATGTATATACTAGCAATTGTATAGTTAAAATGTTGTAGATATGTAAATATGAAACAATAAAAGGTACAATATTAAAAGACAGCTGAACACTGAATCAATAATTGAAAGCTAGGCTACATAGTGCAATAAAGACCAGGATATAGGATATGATCGTATGTATTAAATTATTGACTATGGCAAAATACTATTATAAAGAGACTGCACTAAATAGCTATACTGTATATACAATTCTACAAAAACTTCCGTGTGAAAATTAGGATTCTATAAACAGAGATTTTCTGTTACACCAATATAATCAACACAGTGAAATGACACTCAGGACAGAATGTTTAAAAACACTGAAGTGACGTCACTCAAATTACATGTGATCACATAAAGCCGGCATAACAAAATGAAAGAAAAAGAAAACCCCCGTTGCAGGCCTGTTTAGCTCCGTGCACGTCACGAAGGGATGCGTGCAGAAAAACTACTCACAGTTCGAGAGAAGATGACGCTTGAGAGGTGGAAACACCAAAGACTCACGATCAGTCAGTCAGTCACGTCAAGTCAGTCAGGGCATTGCTCTCCCCAAAGGCAGCTCCCTCAACGGCTAACCGGGTAGCCTAGCTGGCAGGTAGCTGCTATCAGGTAGAAGGATGTCCATCGCTGGCTGTCTGAGGAACCTCCAGCGTTCCGGTAGCTGGAGGCGCTATCAGACAACTCCCAAGGCGAATAACTATATAAATATGAATATACTAATACTCTATAAAAGTATAACAATATCTAAAAAAAGTTTAAAACTCACTGTCTAGTCCCACAGCAAGGGGGGACAGCCAGGAACCAGTAGCTAGCTTGCTAGCAAGTGCTAACCTGAACCCGGTGTATATATATTTAAAAAAAAGGTAGCCAAGGTACAGTAGAAAACACTGAAAACACAGAAAGTGGCACACAAGTCGGTGCCGCTATTACTCTGAGCTATAGTATACTAAAATAAACAATATCTATATAATAAGGAGTCTAGTTGCGCGTGAGGCGACAACTCGCTCCTGCGCGAGCTCTCTCTCGCAGATCCCTGGTGCCGTCTGACGTGTGTGTGTGTGTGTGCATTACTCCTCTTCCCCCACCAGATCCCACCCACTGTGTGCTCTGATAGGAGGAGAGCTAAATTGACTATGAACTGGACCTATGATAACTATTATTTTAAAAAGTTATAACGTTAACCACAAACAAACAATGTAACAACATCTAACGGT
This sequence comes from Sardinella longiceps, assembly GCA_027497455.2. NCBI lineage: Eukaryota > Metazoa > Chordata > Actinopteri > Clupeiformes > Clupeidae > Sardinella > Sardinella longiceps. The sequence continues at coordinate 5,967 of JAODXP020002568.1, read as the reverse complement.
TGAGTTAGTGTAAAACTAGCTAGGGGCTATAGCTTAACTATGTGTAAAGCTGGCTAGGGGGCTGTAGCTAACATAAAGATTACGTAGCCAAAGCATCAGGGTACCTAAATATCCCTGGGCTACATAGTCATAACACATAATATTCTGTGGCTCTTTAAAAAACAGTCAAAATTATCCAAAACCTCTGGTAGTATGGAGCTCTCTATTCTGAAAACGGCTGGCAGTCAATGAGTTAAGAGTAGCAAAATTAAGACTAGAGAATGTAATTTCAGAGAATTTACCAGTGCATGAAAATGCAAACTGCAGTTGCATTAAGCATCAAATAACATGTTAAGTAGCATTTACCTAGCATGTTAATAATACTAACATGATGATCACCAGACTAAGCTGAGTTGAATGGCATCAAAAACCAAAAATGCTAGTTAGCATACTATGCTAGCTAACATGCTAAAAATGCTAACATGATGGTCACAAGACTTAATTGAGTTGAATAGCATCAAAAACCAAAAAGCTCATTACCATGCTAACTAGCATGCTAACTAGCCACCCCGCCACTAGGGATGCAACGGTACAGTGTGGCCACGGTTCGGTATGTATCACGGTTTTGGGGCCACGGTGACGGTATCGGTTTCGGTATTTTCCAACAAAAAAGGGGTTGTAAAATTGTTCTTTTAATGGCTATATTCCTTATCAACCATCAGCCTATCTATCAGTCTATCTGCAATTTTCATTTGATTTCTTTCATAAATTGCCTAGTAGATAGGCTACTAGAGGGGTAGACAGAATAAAATAAAACCAACTACGGTAGGACATCATTGTTAATATTCTTGAAATGCTATGAAATGTCCTAAACTAGTAAATATCCTCCAGTAGCCTAGGCCTATTTTATTGTTTGCTCATTGCTGGTAGCCAACAACAGAATGAGAGGCCTTTTATTCCTAGTACTGGGGAACGGTCTGCGTGACAATGGATTGCATGACATCCCAAACTTCAGAAATTAATTTCTGAGTCTACTATCAGTGTCTTTACAACACCGTGCTGCAAAGAAGCTTGCAAATGTTAATGTTACAATAGCTGAGCCTGGGGAGAGGACGTTTTTTTTTCTGTAAAACGTTTAGCCTGTCACTTGTTGCATCCAAGCCCAGTCTCACCGTACTCGACATTTGATCTAACTCATCGCAAGATAAACTAAGCATTACAGCCCCTAGACATCCTTGCGTAATATTTTACATTAGGCGAGGTAAGCTATTTGCGGTAGTCTAGGCGAATTTGGGCGAGTGGTAAGTGCTATTTTCTGACAACCGGTGTAGTACCATGTGTTGTAGGCTATTAGACGCATTTTACGTTATTAAGTGCTTTGTTTGTGTAAACGGTCATCAGTTTGCACAAAATCTACCACAGCAGCAATTCTTCTGGCTTAATGTTGCCTACTTTCCGAGTGGAGCTTTTAGCTCATCTCTCTCCGTCTAACGTGCAGTGAGTGAAATGTTTCACACATTTTACAGGCGGAGCTAATTAGCATAAAACCACGCTGATTGGTTGAGGGTTCTACAGCTCTGCATGTAGAGCTCGTGAATGCTGGCTGCATAAGCAAATTTCAGGGAGCTTCAATAGATTCACATTTTATTAATAAACCGAAATATTGCGGTTTACGAAAGTTGCGAAAACCGTTGCATCCCTACCCGCCACTGAGGACTTTTATTTTGAAATAGTTGTGGAGAGAAGAAAGTTGAGAGGGGTCATGGCTGACGACAACTGACAGTTGGGATGGTTGAGCAGTTTAATAGTTGAATAGTTTATATAGTAAAATCATTTAACATCAGTTATTATAGTGAAGACTTTTATTTTGAAATTCTGGAGAGAGGAAACAGTTGGCAGGGATCAAAGTTGATGACAACTGACAGTCGGAATGGTCGAGAAGTTAAATAGTTGAATAGTTTAAATAGTAAAATTCTGTAACATCAGTTAATATAATGAGGACTTTTATTTTGAAACAGTTGTGGACAGAGGAAACGGTTGGCGGGGGTCAAAGTTGATGACAACTGACAGTTGGCATGGTTGAACAGTTAAATAGAGTAGTTTAAACAGTCAATAGTGAGGACAGTTGTAAGCTGAGGAAAGGCAGCTGATTTAGGGAGCTAATGAGTGACAGCTGGAGCAGCTGGCCAAATCATCTGACCACTGAGCTCAGCTCAATGTTAAGTCTATGGGAAGTTTTAAAATAGTTTATAAGTCATAGTTAAAAAAGTATAAAAGTAACAAAGTTGAAAGTTACATAACACCAGCGACATCAATGAGACCTACAAAATGCAGTTTGAATGAAGTTTCTACGTTAAGCGGTTCTAGCTGAATTAAGCGCAGAAGAAAAGCTGAAGAAAAACTAGAGAATGTAATTTCAGAGAAATTACGAGTGCATGAAAATGCAAACTGCAGTTGCATCAGCATCAAATAGCATAAATGCTAATTAACATGCTAACCACCCTACCTACCATGGTAATAATGCTAACATGATGACCACAAGACTTAGCTGAGTTGAATAGCATCAAAAACCAAAAATGTTAATTAGCATGCTAACTATGCTAGCTAGCATGTTAATAATGCTAACATGATGACCACAAGACTTAGCTGAGTTGAATAGCATCAAAAAACAAAAATGCTAATTAGCATTTTAACTATGCTAAATATAGTTACAATACAGTACTGCGTCCATGTCATACATTGTTCTCTGTGTAATATCTCAAGGACTCTTAACTTAACCATGGCAAACCACATATCAAACAGGAGATCCTACAGATTACAATGAAGCATGGCAGTCTTCTTTTTGATAAACGCTTCACGAGTAACCCGATCTTGAAATCATATGAAATCTTTGCATTGTCTTCAACAGTGTCATCCCAAAATAGATGCCTTTTTTCCATAGTGAAAGTTGTTTTTAGCTCCCCGTTTGTCAGGACTAACTTTTAACTAACTGTTTGTCAGGACAGATGCTAGAAATGTTGTCTCTAGATCCAAAATAGCAATAATTGTATTTAATATTAATAATATTAATTAATGAAATAATGTCAGCACATATATTTTTGTAAATTGCAGTCATAGAATACCTTTGTCATGACTCTTATATTACCAGATTCCAGACAATCTCTTATATTTAAAAGTGAAAAGTAGGTAATGTGGGCAATGCATTCAATGATGAGATATAGGCCTAACATTGAATATCACATCTAGATAAAAAAAAAACACTAAACAATTGCAAAGGAAACAGAACCCTATTAGATCAACTTATATATTTAAAAAAAAAAATTAAAAAAAAAAATGTGTCGTACCGTAAATACAATTGACCGCTGAGGTGGCCCTCCAGTCAGATAATGTTGACCGAAGAGGCCCCCAGCTCATTTGAGTTTGAGACCCCTGATCTAATGTGTCCACCCGCTTAACGAGCAACGGTATCAGTGTATTGGTAGCCTTAAGCATTTCGAGAAATTTATCCATATTACTTCCGAGGTCATCAAACCTGACCGTGTTTGATACCGGCATTTCTGCTGCCACGTGAGATCTGGTGTTCATAGAGTTGATATCCTTATTGTTCCAAAATTCTTTTCCTCACCGTTTAGCTCATTCGCCAAGGTCTCAAAAATGGGTTGAACCGGACACCGTCTGTTATACTTTTTATTTGTGTTTCTTCTTAGCCTGGCGAATGCCAAACTAAAATCACAAGTGATATTTATGAAATAAGCGAGCAAAGGAGCATGGGAATTCCCAGGCTAGTTTTTTCTGTTAATTTTGACCCTAAGAACCAATAATTGGAGGGTCTGCTCTGCCGGAAATATCGCGAAAAAAAATTGTGCCCATTTTAGTGTATACAGTGTATTATTCATCAGAAAAATGTGAAAAATGATTTTTTTTCCCCTCTTCTAATCCTCAGTCTCTGTCCAGAAATACATTGCAGATGCACAGAACACATGTACTGGCAACATCAGCTGAAAAGAAAAATCTTAAAACACATCTTAATATGATTTCTCATCAGTTTTGTACAAAAAATGGCCGATTTTCTCACTTTTTCCAAATATTTTCATATTTACTTCATTGCTGGCAATTAACTATTCCCCCATCAGTCATCAGTCCATACAGTATGTCATACTTTTCACCAAATTATATACTCATAGAGGTTACTGTATAAAAAAGTTTATAAAAATTCAACCAAAATTATGGTATGATGAGTTCAATTCTAGTTTGTAATGAACAGGCTTAAAGCCTCAATATCATTTTAGGCTACTCTGAAATGTCCGAATGACATAGCCTACTGGATATTTAAAATGGTTGGCAGCACAGGGAATCCATGTGGAACTGCACTCTCTCCTGCACTGTTCACTTTGAACACCACAAACCTCAAGTACAACTCTGAATCATACCATATGAGATATTCTCTGACAGCACTGCAATTGTTGGGTGTCTCAAAGATGGCCAGGAAAGGAGAGTACAAGAGCCTTGTGGAAGACTTTGTTGGATGGTGTAGTACTAACCAGTGTGTTGGGAGGGCGCGCTCAACTTCAAAAGTAAAATAAAAGACTTTGGGTGCGTGAAAAGGAAAGCTATAGTCTTAAAGAAAAATCCGCACTCACGAGCTATATCTCATTATTTATTAAACCACCATGTCCAATGCAGACGCGTTTCGGCCTAAGCCATCATCAGTGCGTGATACAGAGAACAATGGAAAGGGTGCAGCTTATCACAGGGGGTAAGAGGTCACAGGTTACCTCTAGATCACATGACACTAGGTGGCACCCAAGGGTGCAGATGCAGAACATACACAGCAACGACTAATGAATAAAAAGATGGCATCACCAATAGCCTATTAATTCTGCAATAAAAAGTCATATGCAGAACTGTAATCATTAATCTTACCCACCCCTTGCATCCCAATAAGTTAATGAATAAATAAATAATGGGCAACTCCACATTTATGCTCATTGCCCACCCCCATAAAACTTTTTTTGGCACACCAGAACTCAGTGAACATACATGTACAGACAAAAACAAGATGAAAAAGGAATTAGGGCATCACAAAAAACAATTAAGCGCCAACTCTTCATTTAACCCATTAGCAGGGGTGTAGTGGGCGTGCACGCGGGGTACGGAGTACCCCACTTCTCTAAGCAGATAATTTATGTAGGCTATTTGTAACAATTTTATATTGGGCATTCCATTTTTAACATGACATTGCGTACCCCCACTTAAAAAATCCCCACAACACCTCTGCCCATTAGGGTGGACGGTTTGAAGCGAAAAAATCCAATAAGCCTCTCGTTGGAGGAGATAAATATTGGCCATATTGTGCACCCCTAATATTCCTATTAAGGATACAGTTTTATATAAAATCCTATACTCATTATCATATCACCATCTGATAAAAGTCCTTTACATATTGGTTTGTGACTAGAAATACTTAAATTTTGTAAACCAACAAATAAAATAATAATAATAATAATAATAAAAGAAAAAAATGAAAAAATAAAGAAAGAAGACGTGCTGATAATCAAGTCCTCATTATGTTCAAAGTGGCATAACTTCCAGGGCACCTACAAACAAAATTTATTAACTTTTGTTATTCATACTAGGTGAGTAAGTAAAGAAATATTGAGAAAATGCTTACTTTTAGCACTAAATGGAGGGGAAATCATACATAAATGTATTTTTTCTTTTCAATTAATGTTGTCAGCACATGCATTCTGTGCATCTTGAATGTATTTTTTGACAGCCACTGACGATTTAAGGGAAAAAAAGTTTTTCACATTTTTCTGCTAAAATATTGAAGGGTGCATATACTAAAATGGGGACAACTTTTTTTCGCGATATTTCCAGCAGAGCAGACCCTCCAATTATTTGTTCTTGGGGTTAAAGGTAACCAAAAAAACAAAAATGAAAAGTATAACAGACGGTGTCGGGTTCAACCTATTTTCTTGAGCTTTA
>JAODXP020002567.1:10000-28735 GCA_027497455.2 Sardinella longiceps | reverse complement strand
CTAGCTGGCCCTGGCTATCTGGTGGAGTGCGCTCCCCGAATCCATGTGTGGCGAGAGATCTCTCTCTCTAAGTAGTCAACTATGCTAGTTTAGGTAATAAACACTCACTTGGAATGTTACTCTTAAAGCTAATCCACATACACTAATCATAACACTAGGTTACCTTTAATAACCCTTTAACATGTAGTAATTACTAAAACAAGGAATAAACCTTGTAATAAAGTCACTTACTTAACTTATCTTAGCTATTTAGCATCTATCATGTACCTACAAGTCAGTTTTAACCTTTCCAAAAATATCACAAAAGTTACCCTTTAAACCTCTAAACTCAGGCATTAGTGTAACCATTCAATGAATTACCCAAATGAAATATGCACATAAGCACCAAAGATAAAGTTCAACTATTTACTTGAAATAATTGTAAATATGCACATTCAAGCAATATGCTTGTAAACACAAAAATATTCTCTTTTCTTTTCAGTTCAGTTCAATGTCAAAATAGTTCAGTTCACTTTCAATATAAAGTTCAGTTCTGTTTCAATAGCATTTCAACTCAAAAGTATTCACTCAGTAGTGATATCAAAAATACCCTCTAAGCTAAACCTATAGCCGGCAGTTCTAAAGCTAAACTGTATTCTAGTAAATTCAAATGAAAAGGGGTACCCAACCAAAGTGAAAGTAGCAAAGTCAGAGACGGTGCAGGCCTGTAGCGTGGCTAGCGAGCGTTGAGACCTTAAACAACATGGCCGCTTCACGCCTATGGCGCATGAAATAAAAACTCACTGCTCCTGGTGCTGTCGTCGTCGCATTCTCCCTCTCGGTAGCCTCGCAGCGCTGGCGGTGCTCTAGGAAACACATCGTCGTCACAGCCAAACGATAAACACTTGAGAATAGGAATCCATCGGTCTGAACACTTCAAGTATAGCCGGGCAGGTTACTCGCTTGCACAGTCCATGGTGAACTCCAACAAGTCCAGTCGGGTTGACTAGCACTCACGATATCCTCAATGAAAACTTTTAGTCAAAGTAATTCCTTCTAAACTCCTGTAACACTACTATGCTCAGGCAAAATGTCCATACGCAACTCACTGTCCGTTTATCACTTAACATTTACCATTACATACATAAACTTAGCGTTTTGCCAACTTTACTGTTAACTCGTGTCACAGCATAACTGCTTACTCATCTCTCGTTCTTCTAGCATGTTCTTCTTCTCACCACTACTTCCTGTCTCATCCTGACCTTCAACCCCAAACTCTGATTGGCTTACAAACAGGAAGGTGTAAATTCACAAACTTAATTCTTTTTTCACATATACATAGTTTTAACATTTTTAACATATTAATATTCACCTTTTAGAAGTAAATAAACAAAATAAAAATGAAACCAAAAGTATAGCTTAGGAATTCAATAACCCAAAATCCCACAGGGCTACATCCTCCCCTTACTAAATGTCTAAATGTCCCCATTAGACACTTAACACCCAACACTTCATTAAACTACTTTTTTAATATTCTAGCAGAACTCTAAGTTCTTAAGTACATATTACAGATGAACTAGTTTTTACCTAACTTAATGATTATGCCTCTATGAACTATGGTAAGTGGTTGTTCACTGGCCTTTCCAGGTTCATCATAAGTAAGTCTTAACACTGGTTTTATTTGTCTTTTCTCTCTGGTTCTAAGGACTCTATCTGTGTTAGACTGAGCTCTTTGTCTTAGTGTGCGTAAAGGGGTTCTGGACACATTCAGATCGGTCTCAGAGTCTGACGGACCAGCATCTGTCTCAGCTTGGTTTTCTTCATTGGCTTGATCTTGATCTGGTTCTGACTCAACAGCTGGTGGCTCAGGACTTGGGTCTCGGTCACCTTCATGCTCTGAGTGAACAGAAGCTCTGTCGGACACATCTCTTCTTGTCAGCAGCCTTTCCAGGTACTCCCTGTAAGGTCTGTAGGATACTTCACATCCCACGTCTGACGAGAAATCAGACATCTCCGGTACCTCTTCTCTTTGTGTCATTATCTTTTGTCTCTGTCTTGTCCTGGTTGAACGTGTTCTTGGTCTCACAGGGGTTCATCACGCTCCGGCTCATCAGGTATCCTCACGGATGGCCCAATAGGTAAGAGGTGATCGCGATGGATGGTCCTTACACTGCCTCGGCCTCCCTCAGGCCTCACACGGTAGACGGGTAAGTTTGGCATCTTTCCCACAACCACATGGGGTATGGCGCTCCATCGACTCTCCAGCTTGTGTTTCCCTTTGAGTCCTAGATTCCTCAAAAGAACACGGTCTCCCTCTTGGATGTTCTGAAAACTAACCTTCTGATCATAGGCTCTCTTGTTGCGCAGGTGTGACTTATCCGCAGCTTGACTTGCCAGTTGGTAAGCTCTTTGCAGATCACGCTTCAAGTTCGCCACATACTGGTAGTGGTTTCTCTCTTCACTCCTATCACCGGATGTTCTGAAGCACAGGTCTACTGGGAGTCTTGCTTCCCTGCCGAACATCAGGAAATAGGGAGAGAATCCTGTTGCATCACTCTTTGTGCTGTTATACGCATGCACTAATGAAGCTACATGCTGACTCCAGGATCTTTTCTTTTCTTGGCCTAACGTAGCCAGCATAGAGAGCAGCGTACGGTTGAAACGCTCCGGCTGGGGATCCCCTTGGGGATGATACGGAGTCGTTCTGGACTTCCTCACGCCCAAGGTCGTAAGAAGCTCTCTTATCAGTCTCGACTCGAAGTCTCTTCCCTGATCGGAATGAATCCTTGCAGGCAATCCATAGTGTACGAAATACTTTTCGACGAGGATCTTTGCTACTGTCAAGGCTTTCTGATTCCTAGCAGGGAATGCTTGAGCGTATCTGGTAAAGTGATCAGTCACAATCAGTACGTTACTTATGCCTTTGGAATCTGGTTCCATTGACAAGAAGTCAATGCAAACTAGGTCCATTGGACCACTGCTGACGATCTGATGTAAGGGAGCGGCCCTCTTGCAAGGTGTTTTACGGGTCAAGCACAATCCACAGTTCTTTACATAATCTTCAACGTCATGGGCCATCTTCGGCCAATAGAATCTTGCTCTTAGCAAATCAGTGACTCTTTCCACACCTAAGTGTCCCATGTCGTCGTGTAGAGAGTGCAACACTAGCCCTCTGAACTCAGCAGGCAACACTAGCTGAAGTGCCTCCTCATCAGCCTTCTTGCTCGCTCTGAACAGAAGTCCATCTCTCATCACAAGTCTACCAACTTCCCTCTTCATCAACATCATCTCAGGACCCAACTCTTTGTTACTTGGCCATTCTCCCTGCGTCACTGCCTCAACCACCGGCCCAATCACAGCGTCTCTCTTCTGAGCGTCCATCAAGTCAGCCTTGGACAGCTGCTCCAGTGAGTCCAACTGCAACTGAGACGGGTAGGCATAGGCATCAGGGACACAGGCTGGTGATGCTCCTAACTGGTCAACGTACCTGGGAGAAACTTCGGGTGCCACATTGACATTCACCCGCTGACATATGGACCTCACAACATTCTGGGACATGCTGTTCCACTCACCAGACTCTGTAGCTTCAGGTATGTTGCGAGACAGCAAATCGGCATCTATGTTGGCTTTTCCAGGCCTGTACTGGACATCAAAATCATAGGTGGCGAGTGCTGCAAGCCAACGATGACCCGTCGCATTGAGCTTAGCTGTGCTGAGTACATACGTCAGTGGGTTATTGTCTGTGCGGACAGTAAACTTGGCTCCGTAGAGATAGTCGTGAAATTTATCAACGACTGCCCACTTCAGTGCAAGGAACTCTAATTGGTGTACAGCATAGCGCTGTTCCGGAGAGCTCAACTTCCTACTGGCGAAGGCCACAGGACGTAGTCCTTCAGGATGTTCTTGATAGAGTACGGCGCCAATTCCTTTAAAACTTGCGTCTGTGTGAAGGACGTACGGCTTGTTTGCATCAGCAAATGCCAACACAGGTGCATTTATCAGACATTGAATAATGCGCCTGAAGGCATCGTCACAGGACTGGTCCCATCTTTCGTTGAAAGGCTCAGAGTCCTTGAAGTACGTCTTAGTCTTGTCAATGACTGGTGGCCTCCCACGGCGTGTGGGTGCATAGCCCTTTGTCAGTTCAGTAAGGGGTCTGACGATCGAAGAGTAGCTCTCTATGAATCGTCGATAGTAGCCACAGAAGCCCAAGAACGATCTTAAAGACTTGAGGTCTGTGGGTCTTGGCCACTTGGCTACTGCCTCTATTTTTCAGGGTCAGTGGCAACGCCACTGGCGGACACTATATGCCCTACATACTTGACTCTAGGTTGACAAAATTGGCATTTGTCGAGGGAGAGTTTCAGCCCTACTTCTTCAAGTCTGTCTAACACTCTCAGGAGACGCTCTTCATGTTCTTCCAACGAACGTCCAAAGACTATGAGGTCGTCTAGGTAGACTAAGACTTGTAGAAGATTCATATCGCCTACCGCCTTCTCCATAAGTCTTTGGAACGTTGCAGGCGCTCCGGTTATGCCCTGGGGCATCCTTTCGAATTGGAAAAATCCAAGAGGACAAATGAAAGCCGTTTTTTCTTTGTCTTCATTTGCCATAGCGATCTGGTAGTAACCGCTTCTCAAATCTAAAACGGAAAACCACTTGCTCCCAGACAAGCAATCTAATGCATCATCTATGCGGGGAGTTGTGTACTGGTCCGGAACTGTACGGCTATTAAGGGTCCTGTAGTCAATGCACATCCGAATGCGCCCATTTTTCTTTCTAGCGATTACGATTGGTGACGCGTACGGACTACGTGATTCCTTAATGATACCAGCCTTTAACAACTCTTGCAAGTGCTTTCGAACATCGTCTATATCAGCTGGAGCCAGGCGTCTTGAACGTTCTCTGAAGGGTCTTGGATCTGACAAGCGGATGTGATGGTCCACATCTTTGGCCAGGCCAACGTCCCACTCGTGTAAGGAGAATACACTGGCTCTTTCACACAGCTTCCGTTGAAGTCGCTCTTTCCATTCGTGGGGGATGGGCGAATCTCCAAACTGGATCAATTGAGGGTCTAACTCGGTCGGAACAGTCGCAGTCCCAGTCTCTGTCTTCGGAGATGGCATCACTGGATCGGCATGGCACAGCTGACCGACGACAGTACCAACTGGGATGACTGTATTTCGCTGAGACACATTCTGGATCAAAACAGTTAGGTGGTCTTCATCCACGGCTGTACTCGGCACCACCATAGGCTGCAGAAGTACTCTGGATGGTAATGGGAGAGTGGGTGAAGCCTCAACCATCAACATGTCTTTATCCAGTGGCCTCTTCAACTCTACCTCGCAGATGGCAACACATTCACCACCAGGAGGAACTTTCAGGGAGCCTGGACCCATCCATCTCACACATCCCACTTCATCGTCTTCTCCCTCAGTGGCTGACTGGTCTGTGTTCAATGCGGAGTCCTTTGCTTTTATGCCCAGGGTTTGGGCAATGTCCACTCCAGCAGTCTCTCTGCACAAGCTAGCCAATCTCTGGAACAGGTTCGCGTTCGTGCCTAGGATTACTGGAGTCTGTTCGGGGCTTTGAGGACTTGGACATATCAGCGCTAAGACAGAAAGGGTCTCATTCATGCCTGTCACCTTCTCAGGAAACTCCATATCCACTACCACATATCCTAGGTAGGGATAACTGGTGTCACTCAGTCCCCATATGGCCAATCCTGACACTGGCTGGATCAGAACATTGGGTAGGTGGCGCTGATACCATGTCTCAAAGATTATAGTAACTTGTGAGCCACTATCTAGAAGTGCATCACACTGTTGGCCATTAATCTTCACTGGAACGATTGAAGATGGGCCAATCAGGCCTTTTGGAATGTCTCTTTTCAATGTGACTATTTCACTTTTCTTAGACTGACACACAGTCGGGCTGCTATTTGTAGCTTGAGCAGCAGACTCACTCTGTTTAGCTTTACGTAGTGAGCCTATCAGCCTCTTTATAACTTTGGCTGGATTCTCTGCGTTTTGACATTTAACAGAGAAATGGCCATTGTCGCCGCAGCGATAACAGAAGTTGCCATCTGGGTCATTAGATGGTGGCTGTCTGTTTTCACTCTGTGTCGGTTTGGCTGGTCCCACCCGCAAGACTGCAGCAGGGGAATCAAACCTGTTTGGCTTTTGAGCTGCTATTTGGCTTTGCAACTCAGTCACTTGCTTTCTTAATGCGGCTACTTCAGCATTAACAGCTGTATCGGAGGCAGATGTCTTGGTTGTGGACTTTTGTTCTTTGCTGTCTGCTACAGCTGGGCAAGGCGGTGTGGTCATAGAGGCAAACATAGACTTCAGTTCTTTGATGAAGCTCTGAATTTCCACCTGCCTACTATCCACATCGGAGTCTGCATTTACACGCTGTACGGATGCCTTCAGCTTTAGTCGGGAAGATTCGTATTCTTCTTCATTACGAATTTCACTTAACAGTTCCAAGAAAGTTGGAGGGCTTTCCTTCCTTTCTCTGAGCTTAAGCTGAACCATCATAATATCTGAGTGAACGGCACCTCTAAGAAGCTGCTCAACTCGAGCACGATTCACACGGTCAGGTGGCAGACCTCCACGACGAACTACTTTGGTCAACGACAACTCCAAGCGTCTAAGAAAGTCAGACAACTTTTCCTTTGACTGCTGCTGTAGCAACCGAAAAGCAAAGTATAAATCTTCACCGGACTCAGCAGATCCAAAAGCACTCTCAATGGCTTCTAGACACTGAACCGGACTAACCTCTGGATCAGCGGACCTAACAGCCTTTACCACAGCTAAGGCAGGACCTTTAAGACTTTCCATTATACGCCGTCGCTTCTCCTTAGCAGAACAATCGCTCTCTTCTACCATCAGCCGCGCGTGCTCTAGCCAATGCTCAAACACTTCTTCCCCAGCAGGGGTTGGCACAGTTCCTGAAAACAACCGTAGGCGTCGGTAACTGCTATTTTCACTAGACGGTCTCTCCATCTTAGCTAGCATATCACCAACAACACGCATCACAGACTCAGCAGAGCTATCAGAAGGTGGGTTCTCGCTTGGACTTGGCACATTCGATTCTAACCCAGAGCTTGCAGACGCAGTAAAAATCTTCCATCCATCTGTAGCGCCGACAGGAAGGACTTCTGTGGGGATCTTACTAACATCTACCTTTTCTTTGCACTCGCAAAAAACAGTTAAACAACCATGCTTCAGACTGTAAGGGCGTCCTCGCACACGAACTCGTCCCAAAGCTTTGATCGTCTCCAGGGTTTCTTCAATCTGGGCAATCTCAATCCCTTCCGGCACCAGCACGACAAGGGAATGCGCTTCATCCAGTCCCTCTCCACGACACCATTCCTTGAGCATATTAACTAAGTCTGTGTGTCTACTTGTGTTTTCCATGTTCAATAAAGCTTTGCTAATGCTTTAGTAAACTGTCTCTAATTGTTTAGCTAACAAAAATGCTAAAAAAGCACAAAAATTACTTATTCACTAGTTATTACTATGTACCTAATTACATTAATTAACTACTATCCCGGACGAGCCCCCATTTTATGTAGCGCCCCCTAGCTGGCCCTGGCTATCTGGTGGAGTGCGCTCCCCGAATCCATGTGTGGCGAGAGATCTCTCTCTCTAAGTAGTCAACTATGCTAGTTTAGGTAATAAACACTCACTAAGAATGTTACTCTTAAAGCTAATCCACATACACTAATCAGAACACTAGGTTACCTTTAATAACCCTTTAACATGTAGTAATTACTAAAACAAGGAATAAACCTTGTAATAAAGTCACTTACTTAACTTATCTTAGCTATTTAGCATCAATCATGTACCTACAAGTCAGTTTTAACCTTTCCAAAAATATCACAAAAGTTACCCTTTAAACCTCTAAACTCAGGCATTAGTGTAACCATTCAATGAATTACCCAAATGAAATATGCACATAAGCACCAAAGATAAAGTTCAACTATTTACTTGAAATAATTGTAAATATGCACATTCAAGCAATATGCTTGTAAACACAAAAATATTCTCTTTTCTTTTCAGTTCAGTTCAATGTCCAAAAATAGTTCAGTTCACTTTCAATATAAAGTTCAGTTCTGTTTCAATAGCATTTCAACTCAAAAGTATTCACTCAGTAGTGATATCAAAAATACCCTCTAAGCTAAACCTATAGCCGGCAGTTCTAAAGCTAAACTGTATTCTAGTAAATTCAAATGAAAAGGGGTACCCAACCAAAGTGAAAGTAGCAAAGTCAGAGACGGTGCAGGCCTGTAGCGTGGCTAGCGAGCGTTGAGACCTTAAACAACATGGCCGCTTCACGCCTATGGCGCATGAAATAAAAACTCACTGCTCCTGGTGCTGTCGTCGTCGCATTCTCCCTCTCGGTAGCCTCGCAGGGCTGGCGGTGCTCTAGGAAACACATCGTCGTCACAGCCAAACGATAAACACTTGAGAATAGGAATCCATCGGTCTGAACACTTCAAGTATAGCCGGGCAGGTTACTCGCTTGCACAGTCCATGGTGAACTCCAACAAGTCCAGTCGGGTTGACTAGCACTCACGATATCCTCAAGGAAAACTTTTAGTCAAAGTAATTCCTTCTAAACTCCTGTAACACTACTATGCTCAGGCAAAATGTCCATACGCAACTCACTGTCCGTTTGTCACTTAACATTTACCATTACATACATAAACTTAGCGTTTTGCCAACTTTACTGTTAACTCGTGTCACAGCATAACTGCTTACTCATCTCTCGTTCTTCTAGCATGTTCTTCTTCTCACCACTACTTCCTGTCTCATCCTGACCTTCAACCCCAAACTCTGATTGGCTTACAAACAGGAAGGTGTAATTTCACAAACTTAATCATTCTTTTTTCACATATACATAGTTTTAACATTTTTAACAGATTAATATTCACCTTTTAGAAGTAAATAAACAAAATAAAAATGAAACCAAAAGTATAGCTTAGGAATTCAATAACCCAAAATCCCACAGGGCTACACTTACACGAGGCCAAATACACTTGAACACACACACTGAGGCTATCAGATATTTCCAAAACTCACGAGACAATACAATATAGCACCACTTTGAGACATAGCAATGACAGAAACACATTGTTTTTTAATTGCCACTGACTTTGCATTTGTTACAATGGCAGCCTGCAGAAACTAATTTCAGGGAGGTGTCTATAGTCCCCTAAGGAGACACGATTTAAATACCTCTGTGGCAGTTGCTGCCAGTAAGGTTTTTTTTTTTTTTTGCATTTGACGAGCTGTCCAGTGGGCGCTAGCCTTCACTCTCATGTCTTTGTCGTTGTGTCTTTCTCCAAAAGTCCTTCATTCTCTGCGTCACATTGAATTGTGACAGGATTTGATGTGGCTAACTTAGAGACCACAGAAGGCCAGGGTCAGGTTCCCCATCATTGGAGTGTGTGTGTGTGTGTGTGTGTGTGTGTGTGTGTGTGTGTGTGTGTGTGTGTGTGTGTGTGTGTGTGTGTGTGGATGTGTGTGTGTGTGTGTGTGTGAGAGTGTTTTCTAAATGTATGTGTGATATGAATTTGTGTGGGTGTGGGTGTGTATGTGTGTGTGTTGGGATGGTAGAAGGGGGGTTGCAGGCCCTTGGACCACACCAGTGTGTCCTTGTCACTGTCAGCATGAGAAGCAGCAGCTCTCCTCTCCTCTCCTCTCCTCTCCTCTCCTCTGCTCGCTCAGCTCTGGCTCTCTTCAAACACACTGAGGCTCCTCAGGGCCTGGAGCTGATGGTCTTCTCTCTCTCTCTCTCTCTCTCTCTCTCTCTCTCTCTCTCTCTCTCTCTCTCTCTCTCTCTCTCAGACTGACAGCGGCCAAGGAGACGAGAGAGAGAGAGCAGCAGCTGTGGGTTTGCACATGGGCTTAAGAGGAGGAGGAGGAGTGTGTGTGTGTGTGTGTGTGTGTGTGTGTGTGTGTGTGGGGGGGGTGACTTGTTTGCCACATTGAGAGGAGCGGCCACATCTACTGTATAGTGGAGGGCAGGGGAGTCACAGAACAGGGAGGGAAAGTCCCCGAGAGAGTAGTGGGATATGGGGGTCAGTGCTGCAGAGAGAGAGGTGTGTGTGTGTGTGTGTGTGTGTGTGTGTGTGTGTGTGTGTGTGTGTCTGTCTGTGTGTGTGTGTGTGTCTGTCTCTCTGTGTGTGTGTGTGTCTGTCTCTCTCTCTGTGTGTGTGTGTGTGTGTGTGTGTGTGTGTGTGTGTGTGTGTGTGTGTGTGTTAGTGTGAGCCAAGGCATGAGCTCCTGAGAGTAGAGACAGGTTATAAGAATAGAGAACAGCAGAACTCTACAGGAAAGAGTGTAACTGGTAAACTGGTAAACACAGGCTTCCTGGTCTGCTATTAGCCTGCCCATTGCCTTCCTCCTGTGCAATTCAGCTCGATTCTTATCACCCTTTTAGTAATGGCCTTGTTCACTGAGGATGCATCCCATCCTGGCCAATCAGTGAACTTTGACAATGCATCACAAGATGCACACATAGGCTATCAAGTTTTTTTTAATTATTATTATGGGAAAACAAGTTTGTTTGTCAAACAGCCAGAATCCCAGACCCTTGTAGCGAAGCGTAGACTGACCAGGCTAGATCTACTTCATTCATTCCAGACGTGTGTGTGTGTGTACTACAGTCTTAAACTCTTCCTTATTATAGTCATAGATGGAGGAAATATAAAATGACAGGCCTTTGCTGATGTCCAATGTATGTGCAGTAAGCTGCATGTAAGTACATGTCATGTCTGAAGATGTCTGAAGATTTTGGACCACTGGGAGAAGGGGCAGAGTGACAGCAGCTGTTTATTTAAGTGGGTATCCACACACACCGACACACACACACACACACACACACACACACACACACACATGAACACACACAGACTGATATATACACACACACACACACACACACACACACACACACTCCTCTACCAGCAGCAGTTCCTGAGTTCTCACAGCTCCAGTTGTTCCTGTTTGACATGGGGGGAAAGGGACATGAAAGCGCTGAGGCCGAACGGTGACGCACATCACAGCACGGCTGTCAACGGCATCCGTCTCAGAGACCTTGACCCAGGACTGGAGCATATGGCTCATGTCACTCATCCGCCTTATAGGCTGACACCGCCACAGCCCCCTCCACACACATCTACATCGTGCTAAGGAGGAAATGCTATACTTTTAGAAAAAACAACTTTTCAGCATAATCAATCAGCCAATTTGTTTCTCCATCCAACCTAGCCAAGAAACACAACTTGCGAGACTAAAACAGAAATGGTCCAAGCGACTAAAATTTATCAAAAGTCACGTACTAACGCGACTAGTCATACTGCTCCGCGCTGCGTTCAGTAACTTGGGACAGTCAAATTGGTTTTGTTGTGCACATTCAGTCGCGCTGCTTGCTGTTAGGACACAGTGTTAATTGAAGCAGTGACCTGGCCAGGGCTCTCCCTGCATTCCCATCCCCATTAGTGGAGCTGTAGTATGGGCTTACTGATGGAGTGGAGGCTTCATGGGTACTCCTCATGTATCATGCACTCAGAAACACATAACCAACAGACAGTGGTGGATCCAGTGGGAACTCTTGGCCTACTTTCCCGCTCAATGTTTTTCCGCTAATTAAAAATAATTTTCTTCAGCAGATGTACAGTACCATTCATTTGAGTTAGTCACTAAAGAGAGAAACGCTCGGTAGCGCAGAAGAACTCAGATGATGAGCTGGTGAGAGAGAGTGAGAGAAAGACAGAGAGAGAGAGAGAGAGAGAGATTGAGTAGGAGGTAAACGCAAAAAAGGCTGTAGCTCGTGTTCAGTGTGACAGAAAGGTCGGTGTTTACATGTGTGGGTTTCTCAACCTGTCGTCTTCAAACAAAGCAATGAAATGTATGCAAAAACATAGACATGCATACACACACACACACACACACACACACACACACACACACACACACACACACCCAGGCATGTGGGAGTTCTGTAAGGCTAAGCCTCAGCATAACTGCTTTGAACTGCCCAATGGGGTTGACAGACATGTTGACGCTACAGTATGTAACAATAAGTACATTATGTAACCTGAAACGGAAAGAGTGCAAAAAAGGGGGGACAGAAAGAGAGAAAGGAAAAGAGAGAGGGAGACATAAAGAGAAAGATGGCAAGAAAGGGAGGGTCATTGTGTTATGTGTTTTCCTTCCCCAGCACTAAAAGGAACCTGATGGATTGACCTCATGGTAACAGCAGGGCCGCCGCAACAGGACAGGCAAACCAGACAATTGCCTGGGGCCCCAGGCTGAAAGGGGCCCCCAAGACTGTTCAATCATTTTAGTAGTTTAGTTGGTGGTGTTTTTCAACAACAAAAAAAGACTTTTAGCTGGAGTTAGACAACTGTACAATATAAATAATTATATTGAAGATGCTTGAAGACTATAAGAATGTGGTTCATGTAGGTATTTATGGGGGGTGAAGGGCCCCCATGTCCTGTTTGCTTGGGGCCCCCTAAGTACCTTGTACAACCTGATAATGTAATGTAATAACTCCCTATAATGTAATAAAAACTCCTTCATAAGTCCCTAAAACATGTAATAAAACCTGATAATGGAATAAATCCTGATAATGTAATACGGTGCATTTCCCAATAATGTAAAAATCGGCATGCTGATCATGTAATAAAATGTTACATTACATTTCCAGTATTTTCCGATTTTAACATAGGAAATGCAATGCTCCGTTATTTACATTATTGGGATTTTATTACATTATCAGGTTTTATTACATGTTTTAGGGGACTTATGAGGGAGTTTTTATTACATTGTCGGGAGTTATTACATTATTGGGTAATTATTACATTATCAGGTTCTACTTACTAAAACAGCCCTGGGTAACAGGACTCATGGATGTGTGTCTCTTTGCAGTTGCTGTATGAAACACAGTGCCTAAGAGGGCTGTCTCACGTACAGTATGAACATCGCCATTACGTGAACATGGACCTTCGTTTAGTTGTCCCCCACGAGTCTTGCCCTCTGACCTATGATAACGAGGACACATTAGTGTATGTCTCTCCAGCAGTCTCTCTGGTGTCCTCAGTATTGTATTTCATCATGCAAAGAACCAAGTAACAAAGACACAACTAGGGTAGGGTAGGATAAGGGCAAGGGGAGAGAGAGAGAGAGAGAGAGAGAGAGAGAGAGAGAGAGAGAGAGAGAGAGAGAGAGAGAGAGCGCAGGCACCAGATTAAACATTAATGCACGATAGAGTTAGGCCTCATTGAGACCAATTTATTTTTCCGCGTTGCACCTCATGAAATCTCTCTTTGGAGCCAATAAGGCAGAGAACGTTCATTTTCACCTTGAAGATGTGAAGTGATTGCTGTGCTGTCTTTGAAGTTTCCATCAGGCAAAATACAAAGGTGTTTGGTGAATTGTACACAGAATAAATTATTACAGGCTTTTGTGTGCACAAAGTCCCCGTACACCTATCCTTGAGTCACACTTGTTTCCTTTAGCCCTGGCAAATGCAGAAAACTGCTGGTAAACGTTTTCATGGAGGTAGGGAAATTACAGTCGCAAAACAGTAAGACAAGCCCATCTACATATGCTAAGCTGAGTTAGAAAGCAATTCAACATTAACTTTTAATACATTTTGAAATTGGGAATGTACTGTTCTCTAAAATGTACTTGAAAAACCCAGAAGTTATTCCACCAGTACCTCTCCTTCCCTCTCTCCCCAACTAACCTTTCTCTCCTCAATCTAAATGCATTATGCTGCCGTAGAGACTGTACTGCACTGAAAGAGTTGGTCTACTTGTACTTACAGGCGATATAGCCTGCTATTCTGTGCCCAGTTCTTATAGCGTCTCATCTGGGCAATAAAAGTGGGGCCCAAAATAACATTTAGTTTCATGTTCAAGGAAAGTGTTTCTGCTCCTGCATCTCTTTAGAAGGTCCAGTGGCTTGGAGTCCATTCAGTGCATCTTGCCTGCGTATGCAATTATGGTGATTTACATACAGAGCTGCTGGCCTGTCCAAGAAGCATGGGCTTCTGGGTAACGAGGGGCTCCAAAAACAGAAAGAATGAGGGAAATGTAAGTAATTATACGTGGAAGACGTAGCAGGTGAGATTGTTAGATTAATGTCAACTGTAAAAGGCTTTCTCTAAAAAGGCTTTGAGTGATGGTTTCTGTGCATAAATATTTACAGGATAAGGGAGTGTGTGTATTTCAAATGTCTCTAACTGCTAATACACACTAAGTGTGTGTATTGTGTGTGTGTGTGTGTGGATGTGTGCGCATGTCTGAGTGAGTGAGTGTATGTGTGCGAGGAGAGAGAGAGAGAGAGAGAGAGAGAGAGAGAGAGAGAGAGATGTGTGTGTGTGTGTGTGTGTGTGTGTGTGTGTGTGTGTGTGTGTGACTGTGTGCTGCCTCTGGGATTTGGGTGTGTATGAGAGGCTGAGCCGTGTGGTTTCCTCCAGACCGTGTCTTACTCTGCACCACAGCTCACCAGTCTTACACCCCCCTTCTGGAGGCCGGCGTCAATGGCACTTAACCCTCACACTAAATTGCTTTCCACTTAAGGATGGCTTTCATGGAGGAAAAGCTCCATAAGAGGACAGAGAGAGAGAGAGAGAGAGAGAGAGAGAGAGAGAGAGAGTTGGTGAGAGACAGACAGACAGACAGACGAGAGAGAGAGAGAGAGAAAGACAGAGAGAGAGAGAGAGAGAGAGAGAGAGACAGAGAGAGAGAGAGCAGAAAAACATCTGACATGTATGAAACCTCAGCCACAGTGGATGAAAATGTCATGAATGCCATCTGAGAATGACTAAAAGACTTTTTAAAAACCCCTCTTTGTTTTGAAAATAAATAAATTAAAAAAAAAAAAAAATCCCCTAATAGGAAAGGATCAAACACAAGTATTTGAGTTGGTATTTTTTCTCTGAGAGAGTCTTTTCTTTCTCATGTCTCTTCCCTCCTTCCTCTGTTTTCTCTGCAATCCTTTCCTTTTCTCTCTTCCAAACTCTACGACTGTCCAGCTCGCATTCGAAGCCTCAGAGAGTGCAACCCAGCCTCTTCTCAGACGAGATGAATCGGAGAACGCACTGATTGCAAGAGTCCACCGGTCTGCAACCATGAGTTACACAGCAACCAAACCACCAGCGATTACTCACCCCAACACAAAGCCAAGTCCCAGAACTAGGCTACTCATCTGTTGCATCTGATCTGAAGCCACTGCCGCGAAGTACAATAGCCAGGGGAACACTACAGTGTGTGTTTGGCACCACACTGGCAGGATATGATTTCAGTCCTGGGAAGATAATGGAGAGAGATGTTTAGTCTACGGAGATAATAGCACATTCTCCGTCTGCTATGTTTTGGCACTTGTCTTTTATTGCAACATAAATGTCATTTATGTTTGCTGTAATGTTTGGTAACATACTAATACCTCTTTTTTTGATGTCTTAGCCAGTTCATGACATGGATTGAATTAAAAAGAAATCCTTCCTGTGTTCTGTTCTGTTTTATCCATCATTCCTCTGGCCTGTGGCTGCCGTTAACATCCTATTCCTGGAATTTGTGTAATGATCGTACAAATGGTAAACACACAAATCATATTGATAATGCTAGTTGCTACAGCCAGGGACATCGTAAGGATATCTGTGTGTGTGTATGCATATAGGGCCTTTGCTTGGCCTATTAGTGACATCAAGGAAGAAATTATTACTGTCATCAAGTAAGTTCATTTTGTTTCATGGAAAATGGATATTAGTCGTTAAAGCCAAGCTAGCAAACAAGTAATCACAAGGCAAAGCATCTCATATTTTACTCAGTTGTACTCAGCAATCTATTATTGTTAAGAAGTTTTCTCAACCTACAGCAGTGCTTCTCCACACTTCACTGCCAGATAAATTGACCTCTACTTTCTCCCCATCCCAACCCCATTCTTGCATTCTGGGAGTGTTAACTAGCCTGGCAAGCCATCCTATAGGGTCCTAGCCTGACATAGCCCGCCCATAATACGAATGTTCATACGTATCCATGGTCTGGGAACGGTCCTCTTGGGCGTGTTTATATCGGTAGAGAGTCTACCGGCCAATAAGCGACGCTGATTAGACGAGCTGTCCAATTGTTTCAAACCAAAAGTGAATGCCCTCCCCCCGCAGTATAATCGCGCCAGGTTAAAGAACCTCCAGACCATGAATACGGATAAACAGCAGTATTATGGTCGGGCTATGTCAGGCTAATAGGTCCTATAGAGTCTTGCATCGATAGATAGACCAGACTCAATTGTGGGCAGAACTAGGCAGTTATCTTTAAAAAAGCCTCTGCACGCAATAAGACAGCTTTATGACCAATCAGAGCAAGAAACAAGATGTAAACACCAATTTAAAAGGCCATTGTTTGCAGTGAAGCCCGCCCTATGACTCTGAACAGCAAGAGAAACCGACCAATCAAATTACTTTTGGCTTGTGACTAGTAGACGTACAAGCTGAGCAAATGCGTGTGAGTGTGAGTTGTCTCTGTCCATTATCTTTTCTGCTTCTTTAGAATTGCAACATGTCCTTTTACAGTCACACACACACACACACACACACACACACACACACACACACACACACACACACACACACACAATAGCATGATTTGAGGCAGTCACACTGTCAAGCAGCATTCCAGCAGCCTTTCTCTTCTCTGTTCTGTAGGCCTACATATTTTTAATCCCATGTGCTGATTTGCCTTTTCCATTGATATAAAGATATGTTATTGACAAGAAGGTGTCTGCAATTCATCTCTACAACAATGAAACAGGCTTACAGTCAGCTACGCCTGAAACGTTTGTGTTACTGCAGTTAAGCATAGGAAACTGTCATTACTAACATGTTAGGATATTATACACATTTGCTGTGGTCAACGAAAAGATTGTGAAGAAACCATTGTCCTTTATAATGTGCAAGCACTACCTTAATGATAACCGAACCTCTCCTAAGACCTGAAGTTGAAGAGATTCTGACAATGGGTCCAGCGTCAATTTTATTGTAATTTTTAGTAACAACGATTGTTTGTAAGCCAACTGTTTGCTTATGTAACAGAGTTAATGAAATGTAGCCTAACACACAACGCAAAGAAGAGTACAGCCGCTACACTTACAAGTGATAGCCTACGTATTTGCTTCAACCTCTGCTGCTGATAGCTAGGCTACACTATAGCAGATGACATGTTTCTTATTAAGTATTTCACCGTTGGATTTATAAAGTCAATATTCTGCAGCATGCCCAGACAGGAACAAGGTAAGATTTATACAAAAGTGGGTTGACAACTATTGTCTGAAGTTCCATGATCTAAAATAAGCCATCTGAAGGGGATTTTGCAGCGTTTTCTGACATTGCTGCTTAGCCGGTGTTTACATTCCGAGGCGGGTCCTATTGAACTCTTACTCGATTGGTTGATTTTTCCAAGGACTCAAAATGCCGACATTTGATTGGGTTATACCTATAGATTTCCTTGCATATGCCCGAGGAAAATAACGATTAAAACCTACTGTTTTTGACGATTAATGATCAAACCAGAGCTGCCAACAAATTTTGTTAGGCTTAATACCATTTGTTTATATTACAGATAAAAAGTTGTCTACTCTTCTGATGTTTTTTACAAAACAACACGAAAACGCCCTCGGCCCACCGTCTATCTTCTGTGGACTACTGTAGCCTGTGCGTCAGTGAGAGAGAGAGAGAGAGAGAGAGAGAGAGAGAGAGAGAGAGAGAGAGAGAGAGAGAGAGAGAGACTCCTAGTGAGCTGCAATGAACAGTG
This sequence comes from Sardinella longiceps, assembly GCA_027497455.2. Taxonomy (NCBI): domain Eukaryota; kingdom Metazoa; phylum Chordata; class Actinopteri; order Clupeiformes; family Clupeidae; genus Sardinella; species Sardinella longiceps. Next base: position 10,923 of record JAODXP020002567.1, on the reverse strand, counting down.
AGGTCAGAGGCCTCTGTCTATCTATCTATCTGTCTCCGCTGATAGGAATCCACTGATAAGAACGAGGGCGGGGACAGAAAACACTCCCTGCCCAAGCAGCCACACAGCCTCAGGGGCTCTGAATCAACACTCGGACTGAAGACAGACGGCCGGCTAACTGTTGCTGACCACAGCACTCTTAAACACCCTGACCCAGGATTGGGGTGGGTCACAATGGTGTTTATTAGATCCCAGATTTGCGATTGGAGCCTGGTGTTGTGTCTAATAAAACTGGCATCAGAAGAATTTGTTAAGCAAATATTGCAAACATGGTGTCCTTTTTGATAGGTATTTGTGATTGTAGAGGGTAAAGGAGAGGACATGTGCTTTCTGTCATGGTCAATGTAGTGCAAACACAACTCAACACGACTCCTCTCTCTATTTCCCAAGCACACACACGCACGTGTACACACACACACACACACACACACACACACACACACACACACACACACACACACACACACAGTAAAACAATATGCTCTGTAAGCCATAGGGCCTGTCAGCGGTGGTGATGCTTATCTGAGATGTGATGGGGCCGAGTTTAGGCTGTCAGCACCGTCATTTTGTGTCCAAAGGGGGGGAGGGAAGGTAGGGTGAGAAAGAAACACTACCACAGAGAAGAGAATGAAAGAGAGTTGAAGAGAAAGAAGAAAAGAAAATGAGAAAGAGAGAGAGAGAGAGAGAGAGAGAGAGAGAGAGAGAGAGAGAGAGAGAGAAAAAAAAACTTGCCTTGCGAGACATGAGGCTCCTGTGAGTCTCATATTTGGCCTAGGGAATTCCAGGGAATTCTAGCGCACTGCGATTGTTATCAGATCCGGAGACACCCTGCCGACTACACCAAGCTCACACTGGCTCCCAGCAACCAAACCCGGTCAGTCCAG
>JAODXP020002567.1:0-7500 GCA_027497455.2 Sardinella longiceps | reverse complement strand
CTAATGAGAACTTATAATTGACAGTGTGTGTGTGTGTGTTTGTCTGTGTGAGTGTGAGTGTGTGTGTGCGCTTGTGTGTGTGTGTGTGTTTGTCTGTGTGAGTGTGTGTGTGTGCGCGCTTATGTGTGTGTGTGTGTGTGTGTGTGTGTGTGTGTGTGTGTGTGTGTGTGTGTGTGTGTGTAGGGGGAGGTCCTGCTGCACCATTGGTAGCTGGCTCTGTGCTAATGATGGGTAATTAAGTAATCTTCTCTCCATGGGAATCCTTGGCCTGTAATCTATAATGCATGAAGCTCACCCCACTCATTACCAGGAGAACTAGGCTGGGCTGCCTTCACACCCATGATACAGTATGGTGTGATGTGTGTGTGTGTGTGTGTGTGTGTGTGTGCCGGGAGAGGTGGGGGGGAGGGGTCGGTAAGGGGTTAGGTTGTTGGGGACATAACAAAAGATGTTGCTACATTTTTAGTACATAAATAACTAATCTTGAGCAGTCTATTACTATTATAAATAGATTTCTGTATTCATTACCATACTCATAAGGTTTAGAGGTATAACTGAAGTCTTCATCAGGGGAACACTAGCATGATGTTTGCAGAGGTGTTTCTGGGGATGGCATGATGGTGCAACCATCCATATCAGACATCAACTCTGCTCTAAAAACGTCTTGTCTCACCTTCAATCTGTATTAGAAAGATAAGACTCCTGAGATCGCCATGCAATTAAAGAAGAGACATGTTAAAATGAGCTCCTGAAAAGTTTTATATTTTGGACTACAAATGGACAGATTTTTAGAAGAAAACCAGATATAATTGAATGTGAACACAAGGAGGTAATATTGTGAATATTTTCATCGCTTCTGTGAAGTATCAGGACTTAAAAACAAGCCTGGACTAACTAAAGGATGCTACAAGAGGATTTTAAGCCATACACTAGCAGCCTAACCTAACTACAAGGAACAGAACTGCAAGAAAAAAGAAAACCTGACTCTACAAATCACCAAAAGTCAACCATCAGCAAGGTAGGCCTCATTGACATCCTTCCTTGACAGTACAACAGGAAAGAAACCAAAATCAAAACAACAAAGTGCTGATATTGAAGAGTGTTGAGTCAGAAAAATTAGCAAGCTAATCTACTACAGTACCACAGACGAGACATTTCTCCCTGCTGCAGCAGAGCCGTTAGTAGAGAAGTTGCAACATTTTGATACATCTGGCTGCCATGGCAACCCTACTGGGGCAGAGCAGAGAAGTGGAGTTTCCCACAGTTTGCAAAGCTGCACAGGCAAAAAAGAAGTACAAGGAAAAGTTACTTAAAGAAAATCCTGACACACTTTTCTGTGACTACATTCACAACAAAGGCAAGAAAATAAAAAACAACCTAATCTTTCACACAAACTCTGTTGCTGAATGGAAATTAATCATCTGTAGAAAACACAAATTTACAGTGAAAGAAGGTATTGGCCGTGGTGGAAGGATCACCATCTGTAATGATGACAGTTTGGACACTGATAATCCTGTACTCACTGTAACATATTACAAAAAAGGAACAATACTACTACAAGGGAATGAGAGTAGTTTGATATGCTTTGAGGAAATGTTCCCCCAGCTGAAAGCAGAGGTAGACAAGGAGAGAGAATGTACTGCTGTAGTTTCTACAGACTCTGAGGGAGAGACAGAGACATTGCCCCCTCTGCCCGCAGCAGCCCCTCCCCCTCCCCCTTCCCCTTCTCAGGACAGGCAGCTGAGAGAGAAGTTAGCCCTGCTGGAACTAGACTTCACTGAGTTTAAGGAGCAGACACAGGCCACACTCCTGGAGTCAAGCAGCAGTGCCCTTATTCAGCAACTTAAAGATGAAGTCCAGCAGCTGAAAGATGACATCAGAACAATCAAGTCTGCATTCAGGAACAGCCTAAAGGAGGTGCAGGACGAAAACAGAGAATTGAGGCAAATAGTGTTTGACCTTAAAAAACAAACAGAAATCAGTGAAAATTCCCTCACTAGACAAATAGTGCAGTATAAAGAACAAATCGCTAACCTCCACACCTGTGCAGTGCCTTCCAGTCACCCAGGCACACACACACCTACCCCAGGATCAGCAGATGGAGCCCCTTGTGTACAACAATCCTCAAGCCAACCTGCATCACCCAACTCCCCACCAGTCCCCTCTCCTGATAGCCAGACCCCACAGACGCCGTCACATTCACCAGACAGGCCAGCTGATGATCGCCCACAGGTAGTCCTGCTGATGGACTCAAATCAGAAATTCCTGGACCCCCAAAGACTGTTTCCAGAGCACCAGGCCCTATCCAAACGCTGCAGTACAACCAAGCACGCTTTACAGATGCTGAACCACAAGACTCTAGGAAACCCACAGGTGATTGTCATTCACACTGGCACCAACGACCTGCACTCCCTACATAGAGGCACCGCCGAGGCCGTATGCAATGTGGCAGTGAAGGCCAGTAACAACTTTCCTGATGCACGAGTGGTCATCTCAGCACTACTGCCAAGATACGACACACCACCCCAGGTCATCAATGGCATCAATGCGGACATCTACAGAGGATGTGCAGGCCTCCCCAATGTGCATATGGCACACCACCCCACCATCGGCCTGAGGGATATGTATGATGGGATCCACCTACATAAGGATAGGGTAGGACCTTTTGCAAAATCCCTTAAAGACTGTGCCCTCAACCGCAATCTTAACACTATGTACACCCAGCAACCTATGTACATACCCCCACCACAATTTCAACCACCATTCCCACGCACTCCAATTACCCAGCACGCTTCGGTGAACCGGCCAGCAGCCCACCACTCTCCACCCAAGAACCATATGAGGAGAAACACACACACACCCCACCAGGAGAAGGCCAGAGCCCCACCAATGAGGAAGCCCCCACAGAAGGAAAGGCCCCAGAGCTACGCGGCTGCAGTGGCTCAACCAGCAACGGCTACCAAACCCACAGATCTGGCAGAGATAAAAGACATACTGCACCTGTTGTGCAGTAGACTTCTTGGTGACAGGTAAAGCAACCCCCCCCCCCACCCCCCGCTCCCCCTTTACCCCCCTCCTCTAAACCTCTCACCAGCAACCACCAGATATCCTCCATCAAATGATATCACCCCATCCCAACTATGATCCCCTGGCCTACCCCTATCCCACCTCGCCCGCTTATATACATCCCTCCATCCCACCTCACCCACCTATTCCTATGACCAAACCCCAACCCCCCCCCAGCCCCCCCCCCCCCCGCCCTGCCCCGCCCATCTACATCCCACCTGACCCATCTATTTACAACCCCCCTCCCCCCCCCCCCCCCCCGCCCGTCTATCTACACACCCCCATCCCACCCTACTGTATCTACAACGTCAAGACTACAAAAAAAAAAAAAAAAAAAAAAGAAAAGAAAAAGAAAGAAACAACACATTGTAACACATGTACATTGTAAATTTGTAATACCATTTATTTTGTATGTAAAAGTAGGAAATGAAAATGTTACCTATGTTTTGTTGAAAGGTAGGCCCACCTACTCATCACTGCCTGTCACTATATTAACCTCCATTCAATTTACTTAACTTCTAAAATGTGTTCCATTGATGATGTCCATATGTATAAAAAATGAGTTCGTTTAGTGTTACCTGTTGGAACATCCAAGGACTAAGCTCATCAACATTTGGGATTAAGAGCACCCATTCTGAGTTCTTAAAAAACATTAGAAATGTTGATATTGTCATCCTCACTGAAACATGGTGCCGAAATGAATCACCTACCCACTGTCCCGAGGGATACAATGAAATTATAATCCCATCCCTCAAAAACAGCAGTGTACGTCATGGCAGAGACTCTGGCGGAATTCTGGTGTGGTACAAAGAGAAATTAAATAAATATATTTCTGTAGTACAAATTGGCAAATCACACTGTTGGCTAAAACTCCAAAAAAGCATGGGCATATCAATTAATGACATATACCTATGTGCAATTTATATCCCTCCTATTGAATCCCCTTACTTTGAGGAGGATTACATAAATAATCTCTACACAGATATCAGCCATTTCCAGGCCCAGGGAAATGTGCTGCTGTGTGGAGACCTAAATGCCAGAACTGGAAATGAACCAGACAATATTGATGCACAAGGCAACAACCATGTGTTTGACCAAAACAACCTATACTTCACACCAGAATTGCCCATGAGGAACAGCCTTGACAACACTGTGAACAAGAATGGAAAAGAGTTAGTGCACCTCTGTCGAGCCTTAGGTCTGTATATACTTAATGGTAGGATAAGAGGGGACTCTTTAGGGAGGTTCACATGTTGTTCAGCTCTTGGAGCTAGTGTAGTTGACTATGCAATTACTGACATGGACCCTACCCACTTTAAAGCATTCACTGTCAGGCGGCAAACTCCACTATCCGATCATAACCAGACTAACATCTTCTTTAAAATCTTAAAACCGCTCAAAACTGAGCCCAGTAAGATGTCCAGTCTCAATAACCAATACAAATGGACCCATAACAGCCCTACAGACTTTACCAATGCCTTAAACACTACAGAATTAAAGAAACAAATTGAATCTTACAATAACAAATCATTTGGAACCAACAAAGATGGTGTTAACAAAGCCACAGACGAATTAAACAAAATATTCCTGAAGGCATTAAATGTAGCTGGCATGAAAAAAATGAACAAAAAACAAAAAAAGAAGAATAATGATGAAAAATGGTTTGACAATGAATGTAAAGAAATCAGGAAGAAACTGAGACACCTCTCTAATCAAAAACACCATGAACCTGAACACATGGGTATTAGAAAAGACTACCATGACACACTGAAACATTACAAACAGCTATTAAGACAGAAAAAACATAATTTTATGAACACAACTCTCAATAAAATCGAAGAATCTATAAAAAACAATCAGTTCTGGGAGATGTGGAACAATTTGAATAAATCCAAATCACAAAATTTACCAATCCAAAATGGAGAAATCTGGAAAAAACACTTTGAGAATCTATACAAAGATATTCGACCCCAAGAACTACATTCTAATTACAGAATAGTCAAAGAAAAATTACAATCTTACGAAAGAACTATCAAAGATAACCAAAATCCAATTGATTTCCCAATTACACAATTTGAACTACAATCCAAAATTAAAAAATTGAAAAATAACAAATCCTGCGGCCCTGACAATATCAGAGGGGAGATGCTACAAAATAGCACCCCCGAACTCCAAAGGAGCAATACTCAAATTGTTCAACCTCTCCCTAAGTTCAGGCTGTTTTCCTGACATCTGGAGCCACGGATATATTACACCCATATACAAGAGTGGAGACAAATTGGATCCTAATAATTTCAGAGGCATCTGTGTGAACAGTAGTCTGGGGAAGGTATTTACTAGTATTCTCAATGATCGAATTGTAGCCTTCCTTATGGAGCACAATGTCCTGAGCAAAAGTCAAATTGGCTTCCTTCCAAAATACCGCACTACCGACCATATTTACACCCTACACACCCTAATAAACAAACATGTACACCAAACAAAAAAGGGAAAGATATTTGGATGTTTTGTTGATTTCAAAAAGGCATTTGATTCTATTTGGCATGAAGGATTATATTATAAACTTTTACAAAATGGTGTAGGGGGTAAAGCCTATCAACTTATAAAAGAAATGTATTCAGAAAACAAAAACACTGTAAAAATTGGCAACAAAGTTACAGAGCCCTTCACTCAAAAGAGAGGTGTGAGGCAGGGCTGCAGCCTCAGTCCAACATTGTTCAACATTTACATTAATGAGTTAGCGGTGCAGTTGGAACAGTCTGCAGCTCCTGGCCTCACCCTACATGACAAAGAAATTAAATTCCTCCTCTACGCAGATGACCTGGTGCTGCTGTCTCCCACTGCAGAGGGGCTACAGCAGCACCTGGACCTGCTAGAGAGTTACTGTCAGCACTGGGCCCTGACAGTAAACCTAAAAAAGACGAATATTATGATATTCCAGAAGAAGCCCAGATGTCAGGAACACAGATACCATTTCAATCTAGGAAGCACCGCCCTAGATCACACGATGCAGTACACTTACCTTGGCTTAATTATGACTGCATCAGGGAGTTTCAGCATGGCAGTGAATGCTCTAAAAGAAAAAGCTCGCAGAGCTCTATACGCCATAAAAAGAAACGTTTGGAATATAAATATCCCTATTCGAATCTGGTGCAAAATATTTGATTGTGTAATACAGCCCATTGCGCTGTATGGAAGTGAGATATGGGGTCCACTCAGTGAGCACAGTTACACTAGATGGGACAAGCATCCTATAGAGGGCCTACATGCAGAATTTTGCCGATTGATCCTGAAAATCCAAAAGAAAACACCAACAAATGCATGTAGAGCAGAATTAGGCAGATTCCCATTGGCTATTAACATACAAAAGAGAGCACTCAAATTCTGGATGCACCTACAAACAAGTCCCACAGACACGCTACATTTCAGTGCTATAAAAACCCAAGATCTGAACCCTGAAAAGAGTCCTCTAAGTCAGCTTGCACTGAGACTAACTAATACCCCCTAACAAATACTAACAACTCCTCTCATGCAAGCACTGCTTTCAAATTAAATATTAACCAAATCACCAAAGAATGTAAAGAAAAATATTTGGAACATTGGCACAATGAAACAAAATCTCAAAGCAAATTAGAATGTTATCGAACCATAAAATCTGAATACAAATTGGAGGAATATCTCTTTACTGTCAGAGATACAAAGCAGAGACAGATCCTAACCAAATACAGACTCAGTGACCACAACCTTGCCATTGAAAGGGGCCGACTTAAAAAGTCTTGGTTGCCAAGAGAGCAAAGGGTTTGTGGTCACTGCATGACAGGTGAGGTCGAGACAGAGGTGCACTTTCTACTTCACTGCGAGAAATACAAAGACATTCGGCATATTTATTTTGAAAAATTTACAACCCTAATTCCTGGATTCCAAAATTTAAGTGAACAAGAAGTACTCTCTGTCTTACTTGGACAGCAGGGTCAGACAGCAGCTCTTGCTGCAAGACTCATCTATGAGTGCCACAAGACAAGGGACAGTGGCTAGGTACCACTTAAACAATGTATGCACACAAACTCTCATATTCAAAGACATGCACGTTCATGCCCCACATACATGCATGTGCGAGAGATACAACTCTGTCTCACATGCATGTACACACACACACACACACACACACACACACACACACACTCTCCCACACACACACACACACACTACACACACACACACACACACACACACACACACACACACACACACACACATACACAAACACATTCAGTGTCTGTTATTTGACAACCTAGAATGTATATGTTTTTTTATTCATTGTACCCCATTTATTCATTGTACTACCTTGCATGTAAACTTTACATGTTCTGCTTTGGCAATGCAAAAATATTTGTCATGCCAATAAAGCTTGTTTGAATTGAATTGAATTGAATT
>JAODXP020002566.1:0-20000 GCA_027497455.2 Sardinella longiceps | reverse complement strand
CTGCATGTCAGGTGTAAAAGATTAGGGGCTTTTCATCATCATCGAAATATTTTGGACCTTTGGACCCGTTAACCTGTTGCCTCTGTCTGATGCCTCTTACATCACTCTGTTCCTTCTGCATTTCAACAATAATTTATTCATCATACATCAACATCATATGATTTATTTTGCCGGTTATCACATTCATTTTAATTAATGATTAAATAAGGGGAATGAAAGTTTTCAATGCAAACAAACTTCTATTTCTTGGCTTCACATCTAAGTTCACGCGTTGTAAGGTTGCACCCGTGTTGCCCAACTTGTGCCTCATGTCTTTCTGCTGCCACTAATTCACTTCAGCAAATCTTGTTGCCAGAGAAAGCCATCCAGACGGTTTGTTCAAATGCAGCTTACAACAATCAGATGATGTCACTTCTTACCCATAGAGCATTGAGACGTAAACAAAATAGCATCTTACAATCTCTGCAAATGACTAAATAAGTTTAACTTTCAATAAAGAAATAAAGAAATCCCGCACACTGTCCAATCCACCAACAAACTTTAATAAGTTTCGGTCATCCGACCTTCTTCAGGTAAAGTAGGGTTATTATTACTATTAATATACAATAGCAAGTTGGATTTGGCAGCTTTGTGATTTTACAGCCCCTTAAGTAGAACACAGATAATCACCAAAACAGTCATGAATTATGATACATCCCCTTCCTCAATACCTTGTTACAACACACCTTGTTGCATTTGGTGTATTGCTGATACATTTTGGCCGATCATCCACCAAAAAAGTCCTATAACTAGGTTCTGGAAGTTTAGTTGTTACTAAATTATATGGCGTGCTGGTTCTGTTGGTGTTCTCTAGTTCTGTTCGGCTGTTCTGAAGCTGCTGCTGTTGGTGTTCTCTAGTTCTGTTCTGCTGTTCTGACACTGCTGTTGGTGGTGTTCTCTAGTTCTGTTCTGCTGTTCTGATGCTGCTTCTGTTGTGATCTCTAGTTCTGTTCTGCTGTTCTGATGCTGCTTCTGTTGACCTGTCGGTCTGTCATTCTGCTCCACAGGACTCCCAGTGTTCTAACATACTGTATGTGCACATATTCCTCCCTCTTGTTCCACAGGACTCTCAGTGTTCTAACATACTGTATGTGTACATATTCCTCCCTCTTGTTCCACAGGACACTCAGTGTTCTAACATACTGTATGTGTACATATTCCTCCCTCTTGTTCCACAGGACTCTCAGTGTTCTAACATACTGTATGTGTACATATTCCTCCCTCTTGTTCCACAGGACTCTCAGTGTTCTAACATACTGTATGTGTACATATTCCTCCCTCTTGTTCCACAGGACTCTCAGTGTTCTAACATACTGTATGTGTACATATTCCTCCCTCTTGTTCCACAGGACTCTCAGTGTTCTAACATACTGTATGTGTACATATTCCTCCCTCTTGTTCCACAGGACTCTCAGTGTTCTAACATACTGTATGTGTACATATTCCTCCCTCTTGTTCCACAGGACTCTCAGTGTTCTAACATACTGTATGTGTACATATTCCTCCCTCTTGTTCCACAGGACTCTCAGTGTTCTAACATACTGTATGTGTACATATTCCTCCCTCTTGTTCCACAGGACTCTCAGTGTTCTAACATACTGTATGTGTACATATTCCTCCCTCTTGTTCCACAGGACTCTCAGTGTTCTAACATACTGTATGTGTACATATTCCTCCCTCTTGTTCCACAGGACTCTCAGTGTTCTAACATACTGTATGTGTACATATTCCTCCCTCTTGTTCCACAGGACTCTCAGTGTTCTAACATACTGTATGTGTACATATTCCTCCCTCTTGTTCCACAGGACTCTCAGTGTTCTAACATACTGTATGTGTACATATTCCTCCCTCTTGTTCCACAGGACTCTCAGTGTTCTAACATACTGTATGTGTACATATTCCTCCCTCTTGTTCCACAGGACTCTCAGTGTTCTAACATACTGTATGTGTACATATTCCTCCCTCTTGTTCCACAGGACTCTCAGTGTTCTAACATACTGTATGTGTACATATTCCTCCCCTCTTGTTCCACAGGACTCTCAGTGTTCTAACATACTGTATGTGTACATATTCCTCCCTCTTGTTCCACAGGACACTCAGTGTTCTAACATACTGTATGTGTACATATTCCTCCCTCTTGTTCCACAGGACTCCCAGTGTTCTAACATACTGTATGTGTACATATTCCTCCCTCTTGTTCCACAGGACTCCCAGTGTTCTAACATACTGTATGTGTACATATTCCTCCCTCTTGTTCCACAGGACTCTCAGTGTTCTAACATACTGTATGTGCACATATTCCTCCCTCTTGTTCCACAGGACTCTCAGTGTTCTAACATACTGTATGTGTACATATTCCTCCCTCTTGTTCCACAGGACTCTCAGTGTTCTAACATACTGTATGTGTACATATTCCTCCCTCTTGTTCCACAGGACTCTCAGTGTTCTAACATACTGTATGTGTACATATTCCTCCCTCTTGTTCCACAGGACTCTCAGTGTTCTAACATACTGTATGTGTACATATTCCTCCCTCTTGTTCCACAGGACTCTCAGTGTTCTAACATACTGTATGTGTACATATTCCTCCCTCTTGTTCCACAGGACTCTCAGTGTTCTAACATACTGTATGTGTACATATTCCTCCCTCTTGTTCCACAGGACACTCAGTGTTCTAACATACTGTATGTGTACATATTCCTCCCTCTTGTTCCACAGGACTCTCAGTGTTCTAACATACTGTATGTGTACATATTCCTCCCTCTTGTTCCACAGGACTCTCAGTGTTCTAACATACTGTATGTGTACATATTCCTCCCTCTTGTTCCACAGGACTCTCAGTGTTCTAACATACTGTATGTGTACATATTCCTCCCTCTTGTTCCACAGGACTCTCATTGTGGTCTGCAGTCCTGATGCTTGTGGACAGTAGATTAACTGGGAGAACATTTCTTCTTTTTTTCCTTTCTTCCGTTTCCGTTCCTTATCTTTCATTTCCTCCTGTTTCCGTCCCTCCATCTTAATCCCCACATGTTTATTACAGCTGAGGTTTCTGTGCTCAAACTCAGTGCATTGATCAGTGGCTCTGCTGCAGCGCTTCCTGGGGGAGGAGAAACACTTTATTACACACACTTTATAGAAACACTTTATCACCCGGTAGAATGGAATACTGTTTTCTGACTGGCTGTCAGGTGCTGTTATTTCTAGATAACAGAACACCTGCGACGTTTGTAGGGGATCTTCTTTCATATGAAAATAGTACCTCAACCGAAGAGGTTAACTTCTCTCAAAATGGAGCAACATGTTTTTTTTATGTTTTAAACACTTGCTTACCGTCAACACGTTTTAGTTGCAACCAGGTGATAAGCAGGATAACGGCCTTCGAGGTGTCCTGATAAGGTAATAATAATGCACTTGGTGGAGGCAAACGAGGTTCTTAACCTCCAGCTAGTCCATTATTACTTATTACACTTTATAACATCAGTTTATTACACATACTTTATATAACCATTTTATCAGATTTTATATAACCAGTTTATTATGTACTTATAACAACTTCAATATAAAAACATTTTATTACATAAACTTTAAAACACTTATTTATTACCTTACATAACCACTTTATTATATAGACTTTATTTCACTTTCACTTATTTATTTCACTTGTTTATATTCTAGTGATGAACATTATGATTGTAACAAATGATACTGACTTTGGTACAGGTAACTGATATCACCAGGGATGCAAACAGCGCGCCTTTTGGCGGATGCCGCCTTTTTCACGGCTGTCTGGGGGACTTTTGTGAATCGTGCAGATCCGCGCACGAGAAGCCCTGTCAAGTTCGGCAATAAGTTCAGCAATAAATGCAACAGTGTCGGTGAAAACCGCTACAAAATCTGTTCTGACACGCATGCAATAATTTTGCTGCAAATTCCACGTCTTTCAGATGCATATGCCTGTAGTGCATCGCAATGCCAACGTTTGCAGACCTTGTTTTTATCCATAAGAAAAGTTGGGCCATCTCATCCGCTGTTAAACACAGCCCAATTATAGGCTACATGCGTTATGCACCCGACTGGCTTCAAACCTTTCCCATGGGAGGAGTTCGCAACAGTCAAACATTGTTGCTACGCTATCAGCTGATCCCAGGGCCGGCCCGAGGAATACGCAAGTTATGCCGTTGCTTAGGGCTCCCGACAGCTCGGGGGGCCCCCACGAGCGCTCGAGAAATCACATTTTGAAATATTATTTTATTTTTTGAGGGTAAGAATTATCTTAACATCCTTGTGATACCTACCCATTAATTTTATCATCTTCCAGTTCAGGAATCCATTCAATTTATATCACTTACTATCACTCTTTATCTCAGTCATGGTTTGGCTTACACACCTCTGACTTCTCCCAACAATCTAGCAAAGTTGATGTAGCATTTGTATTTTTATTTCATTCTTGTTATTCTGACATCATAAAGCGTTTATGTTTACCACAGAAAAACTATAACAACAACCTGCAATATGATTAGAACAAAGCCTCCTGGGAATGGTAAAGCACAGCCATAGCGCAGTTTCTAATCCACCGCGGAAGAATCCATTCTACTTGTTTGAATAGAGTAGCTACGCATAGCGCTGAAAATCGACTCCGCGTTCACCAACATCTCACCGCATGCAATCGTCAGTCCATTCCACGTGATCAAGTAGGTAAAATGCATACCGCTGAAAGTCCACACTCCATGTTTTGCATTTGGAACAAAGTAAGTGAAATGAATCCTGTGAGCAGGAAAGGAACAGATTCCCGAGGAGGTAATATAACGTCAGCTCTGTTAATTGCCACCTCACAACGTAGCTTTGGCTGAAACCTTAGGCTGGCTTTACACGACGACGCTCCCGGGTGAAACCGACAAAATATTTTATCAGATGTGCCTTTCTTTTAGACGGCGACGGGAGTTTTGGGGCTTAAAAACGCAAAAAAATGAACCCACCCTCCAGAGTGGAAATCTTAAAGACGCTCCACCGTCGCGTTCCCGTCAAAAGGGTTGAAAACGCAAAAGTGTGGTCTCAGCTGCTCACCCTGGCTATCCTTGCATACGCGTTGACTTCATAACCATGTGCAGTACAGCCAAACAATAACAAACATGTCGGATTATTTCCACCAGTCAGACATTCAAGTGGCCTTAGCTGCTTTGGTAGTTATTCAGGAGTCCTTTCAGCAAATAAGCCGGGTAATTACGGAGAACAGAATGCGAATAAATTACGGCAGTTGTCTGCCTTACCTCGCTTCTTCGCCATGTTTTGGTTTTTGACGGTCGGCTATTTCGCGCTACTACAGGGAGAAGGAAGTTGCAACGCATACGCTCGCTCTTGGTGTTGTTTTTATGCCAGTGCTTCACAGTACCGCAAGGGCGTCAGTTTGTTTTCTGAAGTGCTGGGGACAAAAACACTGATATACAGCTTGGTTCCAAAGTGCTGGGGATAGAAATTTCTTAATGTTTCTTTTATGCTTCTGTCAAAATTGCAACATGTAAGCCTATCTTTTCGTTATCATTTTCTGTAACACAGAAAAAAACTATTATCTAGAACTAAGGTGATACGTGAAGAATTTATGTTTGGACAGCTTTGCGTACGCCAGTAGCGCTCGCAATCTGCTGCGCTCTCTCTCGGCAGATCTGACCTGTAGTTGGGTCATCTATAGAGGTTCCGTGACCGTGGAGAGGAAAGGTTCGTTTCTCACTGGATTTGTCATCTATAAAGGTTAAATAACAAAATTAGCCGGGGTGCCCCTCACAAAAATGTGGGGAAATTCTTTTAGAGCCCTATATCCAAAATGGCTGCTGCCAGCCAAGCTGGAAATTTACTTTTTAATGGTTTTGCCCACAGTGCTGCAAAATACATGGTTTCTGAGACTATTTGGGTCAAGAAATTCACATATGATGTAGATTTATTGATTTGACCAATTTTTGACCTTCAAATTCAAGATGGCTGCCACTTTTGGCTCTTTAAATGTCAATTTTTCAAAATCGTCAGAGAGCCTTAATATTAGGCTCAAATGAAAGGTCTGCTCATACTGAATTCAGTTATGGATAGTAAAATTACAACATACACATAGGTTATCAGATGTCTTGGGTGGAACCGATGAAAGCAGGGAGACAGAGACGATTCCTTAGCTTGGGGTTGTTTTCATTAACATAACATTAACATTTTTTTACAATTTATTTATTGAATTAAATAAAAAGACTCTCCATCTGAATCTGTTGAGTCTCCTCACTGACTCATCTCATCATCACTGCTACTTTCGTCTGAGCAGTCATGAGGTGTGAACTGCTGGGGCAAGGGGGCAGGGTGTGACGCACTGGTCGACACTTTCCATTCACCAGTTCCCAGCCGTGACCAATGGGAGAAGGATGCTCTTGTAGATTGTAATGGAGCTGGCAATATGTAAGGTAGTTTGACCTTTCCATATGAAGATTCAAAGAGTCATCGTCAGGTGGGAGACGGATTGTAGTCTTATTCTTCAGTTTGTGCCATTTGGAGAAAAGAGGCTGTCGGCACGTAGTGATGAGGAGTCAGGGGAGGAGGTGAAACGCTTGTCCACAAGATTGCAGCAGTGGCCCCCAAAGAGGGACTCTAGCGAGCGGGACTCATCCCAGGATGAGGAGCAAGAAAGCCCCACGTCTGATCCACGAGGTGACTGTCTCTTTTTGGCTGTCCCCAATTTGATTGGCAATGGGGACTCCGAGGGAGAGGATCTTGGCAACAGCAGGACTGGAAAGATGCACCGACACAGTTTACGAGACAAGAGGGGCCAGCTATCCCAACGCGAACCTTCTCCCTTTCTTGAGCAGAGCAGTGTTGGACAGGATGGATGGTACTTTCGCAGCTTTGACACTAATGATTCAAACGGGAACCGTCGGAAGTGCAGACAGGACTCCCAAAGAAGCCTCTCTCGATTTGGGTATGGAACATCACCGGTTTCCCCCCGTGGCAGCCCGAGAGACTCTCTGTCCAGCCACAGTTGCATGGACCTCTCCTCACGAGACAGGCCTCGATCCCGTCTCAGTGCTTGCTCTGACGACCACCCTCATGGGACATATGGAGAGACGAGTGGTCGGGCCTCTTCTCCTACAGACAGTGTAGACTCTGGCTACACCTTCATCATAAGCTCCCCCGCGAAAACGCCAGCTCCGTCCGCCAGGGATCACAGCTGTCAAAGTCCACAGTCGACTTGTCCCAGCAGAGTCGTCCGCTCATCAATGGAATCCAAGGGGATAATGCAGGACACTGGAAAGTGCATCGCAGTCGATTCTCCTCCTCCTCTGCCTCACCCAGTCTGGGGAGGGGGGTGAGGCGAAGGATTGGATGAGCCTTTTCCTGTACGGCCACAAAGGAACCAAGCAACCAGTGTTCCCAGCAGCACAAGGGTCAGAGACATCAGACCCGGGTCTCTCGATCGCTCTCTATGTCGGTGATAGATGGCTCGTCTCAGGAAGGACAAGGATTCTCATCTGGCTCAAGCAACTCCCAACCGAAAGAACAAAGCTGGACCAGAGAGGGGAAGAATGAGTCTGTCTTAGTCGAGGAGCTAGAATAGGAAGGGGAGCTAGCAACACTCGGTGAGGGTCGACTCATCCTCCAGTTTGGAAAGCAAGGTTCTGGTCGTGCGAGTCTCACTCTACCTAGTGGCGTTCACACCACCCCCCAGATGATGAGATGAGTCAATGTGGAGACTCAACAGATTCAGATGGAGAGTCTTTTTAAATAAATTGTAAAAAAAATGTTAATGTTATGTTAATAAAAACAACCCCAAGCTAAGGAATCTTCTCTGTCTCCCTGCTTTCATTGGTTCCACCCAAGACATCTGATAACCTATGTGTATGTTGTAATTTTACTATCCATAACTGAATTCAGTATGAGCAGCCCTTTCATTTGAGCCTAATATTAAGGCTCTCTGACGATTTTGAAAAATTGACATTTAAAGAGCCAAAAGTGGCAGCCATCTTGAATTTGAAAGTTAAAAATAGGTCAAATCAATAAATCTACATCATTTGTGAATTTCTTGACCCAAATAGTCTCAGAAACCATGTATTATGCAGCACTGTGGGCAAAACCATTAAAAAGTAAATTTCCAGCTTGGCTGGCAGCAGCCATTTTGGATATAGGGCTCTAAAAAAATTTCCCCACATTTTTGTGAGGGGCACCCCGGCTAATTTTTTTATTTAACCTTTATAGATGACAAAACCAGTGAGAAACGAACCTTTCCTCTCCACGGTCACGGAACCTCTATAGATGACCCAACTATGGGCTATAAATAAAGCTTCTAATGTGACGGAAAAAAAATATTATCATGAACCCTGTCCAGTGGAAAGCATATAGAAACGTCATGTTTGTTTGCTGACAGTAAAACCATGTTGCTTCGTTGGTGTGGGAACCGAGAGTGAAAGTGGATACATTTGGATAAATCCGTGTATAGCTGAATGCAATCAAGGTAAACGTGCAGCATTTTTGTGAAACACAGCGCATTGTAAGAATAGGCTACAGGTCGATTAGGCCTTTTGCGTTTATAGGCAAAAGTCGTTCAGGCCACCCTGCCGTCGTTTAGGTCACATGCAGTCGTTTAGGCCAGGCTAGTTGAAATCTTTGCATCTCCACTTTTTATTATTATTGTACATTCGTTATTATAAAACATAAATCAGCTCTACTGGTCTGTCTGAGTAGCCTCTATCTATGGTAAATTATTTAATAACCAACTTAAATGTGGAAACGTTTTTTTATTTAATAAATGGTGATTTATAAATTCAAAAAATTGTGGAGATAATCATCCGTATTGCGTTAGATTCGCGCGGTTTGTGAGACAGGCCTGGTCTGTTATAGCCTAGGTTAGGTTCGGGTGGTATTTCATTTTCTAAAATCGTTGGTTTAATCCAGCCTAGGCTATGGTGTTGATTGCACACCATTTTCCCTTACAACTGAACCACCCTGTCCATAACTTGTCCATAACTTGCACACATGCGAGCACAATGGCAGGTGAAGGGAACAGGAATGAGAGACTTGCAGCATGATCTCTTCCTCAGACTGTAATTAAAATAATTCTTTTCAGGAAAAGTATGACTTTTTCAGCAAGCCTATGAATAACTTTCAGTACATTAACGGTAAACATTTTAGCGATCTCCTTGCACTAGGCAATGTAGGCTACTGTATACAGACACTTGTGAAACAATGCATAACGTCGTCCCAAGAATTATTTCACAGTAAAGTCGCCGTCACCGTTAAGTCTAGCCTGTTCTAGTTCAAGTGATATGAAAAGTGGAGATGATTTCCAAAGAATAATAAAGCCTAAATTGGTAGAAAATGTACGGGACTAATTCAAAAGAAAAATAGCTGCCCCGGCCAGTGATGCAGAAAGACACTTTGAAAGTAATGCTTTTAAATGCATTAAACTACCACCTAGCCACCTGGCATGCACACTACATCAAATTTCACACACTTTTGTGTCACCGTGCACTGTGCATGCAGATTTCCACCCAAAGACGCTCGTCTAAACTGGAAATAAAAAGTGGCAACACAACGCCACTTTTGCGGATTGTGTTCAGATTGTTGTCGTGTAAAGCTAGCCTTATTCTTTTGTTGTATGTCCTCAAAATTAACTCAAGGCTACATTAAATGAATGTTCAACTAAACATTCAAGTAGGCTATATGCTTAGGTTAAGGATAGCCTATTTTTGGTTGATGAATATTTGCTGCCTGGACAGACATTGGACATGAGGAAGTTTTTCTATAGGCAAATTCCTAGTTAGTCTTAGGAGATGTATCAAGCTATCTTAATGTAGGACTATCTAATCATTTAATTCAAACCTAGCTCTTTATTGTCAAGAATGGCAAGAATCACTCTTCTCTGATGATATAGGTTAGGCCTATTATTGATCCTTTAAAGCAAACTTTAGCAAACATAGTGAGTGAATCAGGGCTGTTTTCTGTTATCATAAGCTGCTTATTGCATAGAGTAGCCTACCAATGTCTGTGATATCAGCAATAATGTTCACATAAAATGTATTGTGAGTGTTGTATAAAACCATAGCATCCTAAACTTTTGTTGTCTAATATTTTTCAGTATTTTCAAAAAATAATCAGATGATGACAAGAACACTAGGTGAATTTAAACAATTAATGAAACAAGCAATATGTTGTTGTTGATAGGGAGAACAAGCAATAGTTAATCCATCTCAATATCTCTTGAGAGTGAGTTAGAGGCAGGGTCAACATGCCCTTTGGGCTTGGGCCGGCCCTGGCTGATCCGATAGTTCGGGCATTCGGGCATTCACATATCTCTCAGACATCTCTCACATATATCTCTCTGCATATTGTTCCATTCATTTATAGTTCCATTTCTTCTCGTTCATGCACGCGCCCACCGGGTTTCTCGCAGTGTATTTAGGCGGCTACCTTGTCAAAAGCTGCCCCCCCCTTGCTTAGTAAGATCCTAGCCTGACATAGCCCGCCCATAATACGAATGTTCATCCGTATCCATGGTCTGGGAACGGTCCTCTGGGACGTGTTTACATCGGTAGAGAGTCTACCGGCCAATAAGCGAAGCTGATTAGACGAGCTGTCCAATCGTTTCAAACCAGAAGTGAATGCCCTCCCCTCCGCAGTATAATCGCGTCAGGTTAAAGAACCTTCAGACCATGAATACGGATGAACAGCAGTATTATGGTCGGGCTATGTCAGGCTAGTAAGATCCCGGACTTCTTTTTTTTTTTAACGCATTGGCCCAGCCTATATATGGAAGCCCATTTCCGCCAGTAAAAAAAAAGTGGTCATAAAAAATCCAAATAATGAGATAAAAAGTCACAATTTTGACATTAAAAGTCAAAATTTTGGGAAATGAAGTCTAAATTTTGATGTTTGAAAGTTTAAATTATTAGAAACAAGTGACAAATAGCATTTATTCATCAAGTTGAATTTAATTCAGTGAGTTATGATAGTGCCATAAGTATGGCTGTACTGCAAGTAGCCTAATCGGTACAATGTCAGATGACAAATTGAGCTACTTAATGACTTTAGAAGCCTTGGCCTAGGCCTAGGTTTCTTTTTTATATTATTGATAGCCTATTGCTGTTTAAAACCTCAAAATTAAGTTTTATCCCACTACCTGATTAATTGTTGAAATAATCAACAGAATAGGCTTCTCGATTCCAAAAATATATGATGGCATTAACTAGCCTACATCATTTATTTGTTCAGTAAATAAAATAAGGCTGTGGCAGATTTTGGCCCCCATCAGGCAACGCTCCCTCCCCCCTGGTCATATAGCCTACCCACCCAGCCTGGTGCGACCCTGGTTGATCATAGATACAGACGGCAAGTCCGGGCACGCCCATAAAATCAGCTCTCGTGTCCCCCATGTGGGGGAAAACAAACCCTAAATTAGTGAAGGAGTCAATGGCATGCTAAGCTACAAGTTACACTGAGCACCATCTACAAGGAGCCAGACACATTTTTGAGGGCAATGCCTGAAGGTAGTAATGATGGTCAGATGGTCCGATGTGAATTCTGAACTTGACACCCCTCCAAACGCGATACTGATGACAATTTAGATGATGTTTGTTAGCTTCATTAGCTTGCTAACTAGCCAACTTCATTGATCACCACAGTAAATGTAGCTAACTTTAGCTTGCTTAACTGAGCTAATCAGACTTGTGATTGAAAGTTGCTTTACTTTTGACAGGAGCAGAGACGGCTCATGACATTTCTGTTAGTGTAACTGCAATAAACTAATGATGGAAAAATTATTTTAGTCTAAACACAAGTAGGCAAACAGGTCATGATTAGACAAAACATCTAATATGGACTTTGTTCAATTTTACTTAGCGATCTTTTATTGTTAAGTAACTTTCTCTACCTTGTCCATTCACCGTAATGTTAAATTGCCCTCTGTTATCCCCCACGCTGACTCCACCCTCGCACTTTGGGGGCGTTAACCGTACTTGCCGTCTGTATCTATCGCCAGGGCGACGCCCCCTCCCCCCTGGTCATATCTACCCGCCCTGGCGTTGATCATCACTCACCAGGGCAACGCCCCCTCACTCCTTTTTGACCATACCTCTGTTTGCATCCCTGTATCACACAGTAAATTACTGTACTCAAACTTCCTCCATGTCATTCTGGTGGTTTTAAACGCACTGCCTTTCATTAGAGTGTAGCATTTGTCAATGTAGTTTGAGATAAATAGCCCATCATTGGAGATTAATAAAGTTGAAATACTAGAGTTGTGTTTATCTCACTTTGTTTATAAATGTGGTACTAATATTTAGCTGCCATACAAGAACAGCAGAGCAGAAACACCTCCCATCTTGTTGAACACAGAGTGTATCACATGTAGCGCAGTGCTGCACAGCATTGCACAGGTTGCCTAATTATGAACACGCCTAGTGAGTTGTGTTTGGATCAGTGAGTCGTGTTTGGATCAGTGAGTCGTATTTGGATCAGTGAGTCATGTTTGAAGGTGTCGGTTGTTTGGTGTGAGTCAGTGAGTTGTATTTCGGTCAGTGTTTGGAAGTGCTGTGGGACACATGGTGTTTGCCGTGAGTCAGGGAATTATGTTTGGTGTGAGTCAGTGAGTCGTGTTTGTCGTGAGTCAGTGAGTCTTGTTTGGTGTGAGTCATGAGTCAGTGAGTCGTGATTGGCATGAGTCAGTGAGTCGTGTTTGGCGTGAGTCAGGGAGTTGTGTTTGGATCAGTGAGTCGTGTTTGTCATGAGTCAGTGAGTCGTGTGAGTTGTGTTTGGCGTGAGTCAGTGAGTCGTGTTTGTCATGAGTCAGTGAGTCGTGTGAGTTGTGTTTGGCGTGAGTCAGTGAGTCATGTTTGGCGTGAGTCAGGGAGTCGTGTTTGGTGTGAGTCGTGTTTGGCGTGAGTCAGTGAGTCGTGTTTGGTGTGAGTCGTATTTGGTGTGATTCAGTGAGTCATGTTTGGCGTGAGTCAGGGAGTCGTGTTTGTTGTGAGTCGTATTTGGTGTGAGTCAGTGAGTTGTGTTTGGTGTGAGTCGTATTTGGTGTGAGTCAGTGAGTTGTGTTTGGCGTGAGTCAGGGAGTCGTGTTTGGTGTGAGTCGTGTGTATCTCTATGTAAATGTGTGTGTCTGTGTGTATCTGTGTGTATGTAAATGTGTGTATCTGTGCAGTCTGATTGCAGACCAGCATCACGTTCTATCCAATACAATTAATTATATTTACATCCAGATATTTGTACTTCATTGTTTTTCTTTTTATACCTTTAATTTCCTGTCCTACTATGGAGCATCATAAGTATTTTAATTTCACTGCCATGATGGTGGAGTGTGTGTGAATCTGATTGCCGACCAGAATCACATTCTATCCAATGCAATAGACTTGTTTCACACCTGAACATTCAGAGGTTCTAAAAGCATTCCATGGTAGTAAGCTGAACATTCTACCATTGAAATGCATTGGATTTATGCCTCTTTCTGACTTGAAAAAAATGGGTAATAACATTTAAAACATGTCTAAATTAATTTTCTTTCAAATAATACAAATTTGAAGCACACAAATTTGGAGGTCCCGAATAGATAAAAGTGGTTTTACATTTATGATCATGAAGCTTCAATCTATTTGGGACCTCCAAATTTGTGTGCTTCAAATGTGTATTATTTGAAAGAAAATTAATTTAGACATGTTTTAAATGTTATTGGTCCGTGTATGATTCGTTCATTTGAATTTCAATTAAGAACGAAATAACAATAAAATGAAAAAATGACTTGTTTATGATTTTTTGGTTTTCCAGTGTTGAACAAAAAACAAAATAACGATTTCTTTTTGAAACTTTCATTTAATGCTCGGGTCCAAAATGAAACATTTCAACAATGATCTTGGAGGACATGAGAATAATTTTGATTTTGTTTTTTTAATCTGTCGCCAAAGCCTGTCTTCGTCTATGAGCACGATTACCGCTGCACTGGAAACATGGGCCATACATTATCCAATTGTTTCAAGCAGGCAGGACCCACGCAGAAATTTGTAATATGCTGCCGCATGTAGGAGGGACTGCTTTGCCCGCGTGCACACCGAAATGATCAGGTATAGGCTACTTTTCCCCTCAGCTGTTTAGATGCATATCGGGGGCCTGCGCCCGAGAGAAGGGTCCAGCTGCAGTATTGACGGTTCCGCCTTAATGCCAGCACGCCCATGGGCGTTCCAAGAATTTGCAGATTGGCCAATCGTGAAGAATTTCGCAAGGGACACTGGGTATGATGTCATTCTCAAATCCATTTCTGAAAGCTATGGTGCACACCGCTCTAACTCGTGGTCAGCAATGGTGACATCTTGCTAGGAAAATGATGTTGGTAAGTTGGCTATATTGTTTATTTCGACAACATGCACTGACATTGTAGCCTAGCTTTCGCAGACACTTGTGTATTCATTCATCTGCGCGGGAGTCAGGTTACTGACATTAAAGTTGTAATCTTAATTGCATTCGAATTCGACAGACAGATACAACGTTAACGTTAGCAGCTAACGTCAGGGTCGTGTTCTCTTCTCTCGTCCTACTGTATGTGGTGTACACTTAGCAGCTAACGCTACCTAAAAGAAAGTACCCCATAATATAAGTGCTAAACAAAACTGTTATTTGAAATACGATACGATTGAGAAGCAAGGTTAACGTGGTTAAGCACAACAGCGCCATGGACCTGTGCACAGATATTAAACCTGAACTGTGAAAGTATGCGTTATGAATTGTTTGGCTGATGAGGTCAAATGTGTGCCTGCAAATCTTTGCATTTAGTCAAGTTGCTTATACTGCCACAGTCTTAATTGTTAACTGTGATTTGATGACACAATCAAAGCTATTGAGGGTGGAGATCTGTATACAGTCATCATGAAATACGATACGATTGAGAAGCAAGGTTAACGTGGTTAAGCACAACGGCGCCATGGACCTGTGCACAGATATTAAACCTGAACTGTGAAAGTATGCTAACGTTATGAATTGTTTGGCTGATGAGGTAAAATGTGTACCTGCAAATCTTTGCATTTAGTCAAGTTGCTTACACTGCTACAGTCTTGATTGTTAACTGTGATTTGATGACATAATCAAAGCTATTGAGGATGGAGATCTGTATACAGCCATCATTTAATGATAATCATTGTTAAGATATTGCGTTCTTTTTTCTCAATTACAGGGTGCATCTTGCCAGTACCAAAGCAACAGCTGTGGGGTATATATGTTGATGGTGAGAGAGCCTACAATATTTTACAAAATGATTACTGATATTGCGTTTGCAGACCAACTAACAGGTCCTGATGTTTTTTGTTTGTTTGTTTGTTTGTTTTTTTCAGTATGCAATGTACGCCACACTGGAAAAGACGTGTGATTTTGGGGAGGTGAGTTTTCTGAATCTTAAAAGAATATGTAGTGGAATATATGTTTTTTTAATATTCCAGCCATCCTATTTGGAGCCTACAGTTAACGTTCACCATATAACGTTTGTCAACGGTATTCCGTACAAATTCTAATTAATAATGCAGTGGGATTCATCAATTTAACGGCATCCCGCACACATGCCAGCAAATCGTAGCTGAGGTGGCATGGTGTTGGCATCGCTGATGGACACGGCTTGAACAAACCAGTTCATCTCGCTTGATTAGGGCATCCCCAACACCTGTGGGTGCACCATGCACCACGCCCGGTTGTCTACAATTCTGATTTTAAAACTATCAGCGCATATAGTTGTAATGAAATTCATGTTGTAGAAGACAAGTCCCGGTGTGACCGATCCTCTCGGGAGGCTGTTAACTCGGGATACACATGCGATTTCTATAGAGTGTGGAAGTGAGGTTCCGGAAGTGTCTTTAGCGTTCGTCGGGGCAAGTGAGAATTTGATTATAACCCACGCTGTCTTAACCACACATTCTACACGTCTAACTAGCTACGGCAAGACATAATGAGTGCCTGTGCTTACCTAGACACCAAAAGTTCATGAAATCTCAATTTAGTTTCTGAACAAAGGTCCTTTTTCTGCGATGTCCCAATGAAGTACTTCATTACCCATGTTCCCGAGCAATCCCACAATCCCACTGCAACGTATCTGATTGGTGGACCTTTTTGAAGCCCACGAAAATCAACGTTAGGACGTCGGTGCAGATGATCAGCCCTTGCTATGCTAGTGCTAATGTTGCTATTCTAGAGCTCTGGGGGACCGCTTGACATTGACAGCAACGGACGCCAGCGGTAGGCTTCCCAGACAGCACGCACCATCTTCCCGATAGTGCTTCCATCAAACCGGCTGTGTATAATCACGACCTCAGGTAAGTTTGATTTGTGTAAAATCATGATATGATGTGATATTATATGATACAATTTGTTTTTGTATCGATATAATGCATATAATAAATTACAAGACTGTGTAACGTTAAGTTAAGTTTTGGTAAACCGCATCAAAGTTTCAAACGATGTGTTAGCTGCTAACTTGCTAAGTATGCATCACTCAATAGTAAAATATAATTATGATAGCCTGTTGTGGTTCGTTTAGCTTATTTGTGTCTTCTTTCCTCTTGCTGCTTTATTTATTTTGTTTAGGCGCTGTGTTAAGAAATTCAGACATTCCCACGACTCGGATGACTGCGTTATGAAAAGTAAGTTTACGATGTGGTTAGCATAGCTCATAGACATAGATATACAGCATGGTAGCTTTTATGAGCAGCTACAATTCATGTTTGTTTTCTCATAGTAGAAATGATTATATGACAACCCTTGACGTCTGTTGTGTTAACATTATTTGTGTCTTACTTTGCCCTTTTGCTTTATTTGTTTTGTTTAGGTATGGTGTTCAATGTAGGCTTTAATATCACTGATGCTGACGCTGATGCAAGCTGCAGGTCGGACAAGCCTCAAACATCGCTTAGCCCAAGGTGCCGAAAATGTAGCCTATGACTTGTTTGCTTTGTAATGTCGCATATTTCAAAATAAATTATATTTCTGAACCATCGGTCTCTTCACTTGTGAAACATACAAAGGTTCATGGCGGGCTGCTGCTAAAGAAAAGTACAGTAAAGCCAATATTTTAAACCGGGGCATTGTTCTGTGGTACAGGGGTAGCTTGTGGCTTCTGTCAAGGCTAGCATGAAGGACAAGAAAGTTGTGGTGAGTTGTGCTAGCAAAACATTTAGCTCATGGCTAAGAGGAGTGCCCAAAGATCTTGAAATTTTATTTCTGACATCACATTCAGAGATTAACGTGCTTGGTTTAACAAAACCAAATGCTCTGACCATAAAGAGGAGTGAGCAGACAGGGAGATATATTTTTGCTCACATGCAACACAGCACCTTAGAAAGGCTAGTTTTCCTGGTCCCTAGCTAACAGGCTATCGCTAACTGGCTAACGTACCTTGCTAACGTATCGATAACGTTACCAGGCTTGACCTGGAGGAAATTGCTAACGACTAGAATTACACCTTACCAGCAAGGCTAACGGTAACGTCAAGCGAATGGTACACTTAAATAACGTTGAATAAGAGTTGTGTATGGTTATTTGGCTTCTGATGCAAAAATTATTTACAAAGAACAGATATTGACAAAAAATACTAGTATTCGATGACAGAGCACGACCGCGAGGTTATCGTTGACCTGAGCAGATACCAATGACCGTTAAAGGAAATGCGTCGGCTGGATATGGAGTAAGCAGTGGCTTATGGGTAGTGTATTTTTTGCTCTGAGGGGAAATGAAAAGGACACACGTTTGTACCATAGGTTTTTTTTTGGTATTTTCGTTTGTTTTTTCACTCGACACGAAAAATCAGTTGCTTATCATGTACCCCGTAGCTGGTTAGACACAGTGGACAATTAGAACCCTATTTGAACCGGGCCTTTCGAAACGCCTATGGCAAAATTAAAGGGGGAGTCACTTCCGGGAACCAGACCTCCGCAGACGGCTCAAATTGACTTTCACACTCTATGGGACACACACGTCGACGTAATCAAGTGACGATAGCTTTACCTTAATTAGGGCAAACGTGACCCTGATTCAACAAAATAACAAATGATGGCAAATGTAACATTAAGCCAGTTTCTTCCGTGAAATTAAAACATTATATTTTTGCGATGATGACACCTTTGGTCCTTTTCTTAGCAAATGAAATCAGACTATTTAATTCTATTTCGACCAAATCAAACCGACATCAGTGAAAGTTTTTTTGTGAATACTGGTTTACGTAGCCTGTGGTAGCCTACTGCGCGTGCGCACAGGTGAAGCCAGGTTAAGGACTTCTACAACGTCTCATATCAGTCGACTGCTAAATCAAAGTATGGATACAGTGGGTCTAACTTAATCGTCTAATTTTAATTTTAATGCTAGGGTATGCTCGTAGAATGTAATCGTTCACCAGGCATAACGTTAATCTATTGTGACTCACGGAAGGAATTGTAAGTTGTCCTGCCTGTCAGCCTTGTTGTAAGTTATCCTAGACTGTCATTCATTTACTTGTTCAAGTATCGATTTAGCGTAAGTGAAGATAAGTGAAGATGCAAATTTAGGCCTATCTAATGTAGGGTAGCATAGCCTACAACTAACGTGTTCTTCAATATCACTAAGTTAATTCTTCTTCAGTAGCTCAAGTTGTTTTCCTTAGCAGCCCATATTAGTTCAAGTTGGGATATAGCCTAGAGGATGTCAAGCAACAGAAGTTGTCAGTAGACCTATCGCGTTCTGAC
Organism: Sardinella longiceps; assembly: GCA_027497455.2. Taxonomy (NCBI): domain Eukaryota; kingdom Metazoa; phylum Chordata; class Actinopteri; order Clupeiformes; family Clupeidae; genus Sardinella; species Sardinella longiceps. The sequence continues at coordinate 1,251 of JAODXP020002566.1, read as the reverse complement.
GATGATTAAACAAATCAGCCTGGAGCTAAGAGGAGTTCTCAAGATGTGTACCCTCCACGATAACGTATAATGTATAACTACATTAATAATTTGCTGCAGTTTGTCTGTCTTTGGTCAGTGTAGCCCAACAACATCATAAGGCTACACGGTGATGCAGAGTCTGAAAGAATGGGAAGAAACGCCGAGGAGGAGTAGGCTCGCATAGTCTACTGATAAGATATTAAGAATCAGCATCCATCGTAATTTGGGCTGTTATCATGATTGCATTATGTTATATTAGATTATCTTTCCACTGCCCACTTCTATCGATAGCCTTGCCTGCTTCTGTCAACGTTACTCCTGTTATGTTGCATCTGCGATAACGTTATGTTGTTTGTTAATATTTTATTTCTTTAGGGCTTTTTCTTGCCCTTTATGTATCCTATAACTCTTAAGGTGAATAAACCAGTAACATGAACTGTCTTGTCTCGTTTCAATTAGTCACCTGAATGTATAGGCTACAGCTACATGGTTGATACACCTGTTTGTTTAACGTTGTTGTAACTTTAAGTCTCCTAAGCAATGAGTTTATTCTTTAGAATTTAGTTTAGTTTACTTTAGTGTATTCAGATTTATTTTAGGTAATTGAATGTGCATAGTTGCATAGGTTTAGTCTGTTAAAGTGACTACGTTACCCATGATGCATTTTTGTTGCACATCCTGTTGCTAAATAATGTTGAGAGAGAAAAATATCTAGCGATGTAGGCCTACTTGACCAGAGATATGATAAGTGAAGTTGGAAACTTTTTTACATGGTGTTCAGACTCCATTTAATCTGCAATTAGTCAGAAATACAGAACAAACATAGGCGTAACTGGTTCTGAAATTACATTAGCCTACTGACCACAAGGCATTTAATTAGGTCCATGTTCACAATAATAAACACACTGTAAGGAAAGCAATTATTCAAACGCCTGTTTTAAAAATCAACAACTAGAATAATACAATAACACATCAAAATCACACCCGACTAAATTCTCAGCTAAACAGCCTATCGGAGGGAGGCTACGTGATAAGAAGAAACTGCGCCTCCTGCTAATAAACTGTATTATCGACATTGTTGCGCTCTTGCGTAGAGGATCATCCGTACGCCTACGTAATTTCAGTCCCAATTTAGTCGAATCGTAACGGCGTTAGGTAAATCTAACTACACTTGTAGACAGATGTGTATCCCCAGTTAACAGGCGGCCCAAGAGGATCCGTCACACCGGT
>JAODXP020002565.1:20000-29639 GCA_027497455.2 Sardinella longiceps | reverse complement strand
TTATATTTATTTTAAAATTGAAATAATATTGCTTTTTCATGTTTAAGCTTCACTACTTCGTGCTGCAAACATGCATTTTTTCTGCCTATGCTTGGCCATGTGAGTAATAATGCTTTTTTTTTACACACATTACTACAATGTAACAGACTAATAATAACTCATATGCACTTTGTTTCATATGCATTTTTTGTAACAACATATTTTTAGAGATATTCTGGTTAGACCAGTTGGCATGAACTTTAATACTTCAGCAGCAGAAAAGGATCATCATAATCATATACAAATCATAATCATAAATGCTACTAACTTTTCATCCTAAATTTGATCAAATTGGGGTCAAAATGGGGTAACTGATTAAAATTTGTGGACAACAATGTGACAACTATTTTGCAGAGGTCATATCATTTGACATGTAATTTATTGAATGGATATTGGCCTAGAGTATAATTATTTAATTGCACATTTTATGTGAGTTACCAACCCTGACCCTCAGTACATCTTGCCATATGATCTATGACACAATACTCACAAAAAAAAATAAAATAAAAATACTTGCACTTACTTCCACTTACAATGGTGTTTTATTATTTTTGTGCAACATTAAAAAGGACTTAATTATATAAGATTATGTCAATTTCACATTTTTGTGTGATAAGTGTAATGTTTTGGCCAATATTTATTTTGGTTATACCATAATGACAATTTGACAGTAATTATTTTGTTATTACATCAAAATGGGATAAAACCAGATTTTGAAAGACTTTCAGGTTTTAACACTTTTTAACAAGTGCCAACAACAAAATTGAGTTTCAAATCATTGACCCACCCACCCTACCTTGGGAAGACAAATACTAGATCTATATAGTCTGACCTATATAGCCTGCGCCACTACTTCCTGTAACTGCATGAAATTTCGCCATCAAGTTTCATTTCTGAACGTAGTCGCGGAAGCCAGGCTAAGATCTATACTGTACAATAATTTCACTTTATTAGGAATCAAACCAGTAACAAGGTCTACAATAGGAGTCAAACTAATTTCTTTTAACACTATCCCTGCCTCTTGTCTTATTATATATTCTCTAAATCATTTGACTCATGGGGTTATGAAAACCACTCTTCCCAAATCCAAGCTAAAAATATAGAAACACCACAAATATAAATCAGGAAGTAAACTATGTTGATGCACTTGGCCGCCGTCTTCAGGCGCAGACAGGCCTTCCCATGATGCTCTAGGAGGTCACAGGTCATGTGTGTGCGTTGCGCTTTCCCATGATGCACTGGCAGGTCAGAGGTCATGTGTGCCCGCATCGCCTGCAGCTCCGCCAGCATGAGGTGAAGCACAGACGTGTCATGTTCCTTCCTGTCTGCAGAGCCATCCACACTGAAGCTGTAATCTTCAGGAGTAGAAGAAAAGACAAACTTTAGATCAATAGACTTAAATCATGAAAGACCAGGAAAAACTACTCTTTAGACCTTCATATGGAATGAAATGAAATAGAAATCCTTTATCTCCTGCCTGACTCTGATTGGAAGCTTTCCCATCACTCTTCTCTGACCCATCTGTTTGATTGGCTGTTTCCCCATCACTCTTCCCTGACCCACCTGTCTGATTGGTTAACTCATCACTCTTCCCTAACCCACCTGTCTCATTGGCTGTTGCCCCATCACTTCTGTGACCCATTTGTTTGATTGGTTAACTCATCACTCTTCTCTGACCCATCTGTCTGATTGGTTAACCCATCACTCTTCTCTGACCCACCAGTCTTATTGGCTGTTTCCCCATTACTCTTCCATGACCTACCTGTTTGATTGGCTGTTTCCCCATCACTCTTTTCTGACCCACCTGTTTGATTGGCTGTTGCCCCATTACTCCTCCCTGTGTTTCTCCAGCTGAGGGCTTTTGCCTCACACTTTGAGGCCATCCGCATCAGGAAACTGACAGTGACGGTCTCCACGATGCTGCAGGCAACAAATATGAAGACCCCCGTGCAGAACATTCCTGTGGACATGAAGATCAGACAGAAGTGCTCATGGCTGTTCATTAGCCTAGAACTCTAGACGTCCTCTACCAGTAGCAAATTGATTTGGTCAGTGGATATGTCTAGCCATAAGCCATAGGTTGGACTCAGACAACGGTGATATTTAGCCAGTCACAACACTCTAAGTTGTATTTAGACATTGGTGATGGTCCGATCACAAAGCTCTATGTGGACAGAGAGTCATTGGGTGGGCTTAGCGTTGTTTGAATTGGCTTGTTCATTGATCTTGATTGGTTTTAACCATCACAGAGACAGTTGTGAAAGATTCCGCCCCAGGTCTATTCGTGCCAGACTGTGGCTTGTCAGGCTAGCTGTCCATTGTGCTGCCTACATAAATACCAAGTGGATTCTTTACTGAATCCCAATAGTCTATTAGTGTATATTCAATATATCTTTTCCAAGTGACAACCCCTGTGTCTGTGTGTGTGTTGGGGGGGTGGGGGGTTCATGCTGGTGTGGACTGACCAATTACAGGCGTTTTCTGGTGTGTGGACGGTAGAATATCATGGAGGATGAGCAGCAGCACAGAAATGGCCAGTAGGATGGTAACCTTGAAGCCCAGCTTCTCCCCTCTGGACTCATTCATGAAGTAAGACACCAGGTCCAGAACCAGGAAGACAAAAACAGGAACCAGGAAGTTGATAATGTACAGCTGGGGTCTCCTGGCGATGGTGACCTGTACGAAGGAACCACATGCAGCACAGGACTCAGGAGAGGTTGCTCTTGCCACTTTAAAGACACTTCAGGAGGCAGACTTTAAAGGATAGCTCTGGAGTAAGTTTAAGTATAACCCTGTTGCATGAGCCTTCTAACAGCAATATATTTCACATGGAATGAAAGAAATCCGAACAACATAGACCTAACACGAACGCGACACCCGTTACATTGAGTCAACGGCACCACAGATCTTACTTTCAGTTTTGAATAATTAGGTCACATTGATTCGGTGTAAAGTGCTTGTTCGCTTCTGTGTTTGCGTTCGGTCTATGCTGTTCCAAATTATTTTGTTCCACTCGCTAACTGGTGCTTTTAGCATGCTCCTTCAACAGGGCTGTGCTTGAACTCACTCCGGAGGTATCCTTTAAAGGAAAGAAACTCTGGCATAGTTTTTGAGTTCTGCATTTTCCTCTATGGTCCAGCTCTGTTCTCACCCAGCCCTAGGTCGAGCCTGTGACCTGCAGTACTGGTGCTATCTGAGAAGGTTCAATGGGAGGAAAACGTTCCCCTATGTGCGCACTTCCGGTGAGGTACTGCACATTAGGGGCGCTCGCACGCAGTGGCTGGGGTTTAATGAAGCTTGTCAAAAAATTGCAAAAATAGTTTGGCAACCTCTAACCTAGGACATCTGGAGAAGTGAAACGGCATCAAGCTGGCCTACATCTTAGCAGTTAAAGATATGAGGCCCTACCAAAGCTAGACAAGATAATGTTCATTTCATACCGTGTACACTAGCTGGTCCCACACATCCCTGGGGCTCATGGTGAGGTTCTCCTTGGAGACGTGGATACTGATGAGGTCCCATTCACCCTGAGACTGGAACACCATCAGGGAACCCGTTGTCACATCCGAGGAGTTTGAAGAGAGGAACAGAAGCAGCCTGTCGTCTGTGTGTGCGTGTGTGTATGGGTTGGGGTGGGAACACACACAGATACGAGTAGACACGAGTAGACACACATCAGTGTGTGCTTTTGGAACGTAAAAATGAGAGTCTGCACTACATGTGAATGTTAACGTAACTGCAAGTTGTACATAGTAGTTGGATTCAACATCCAACGTGATGTCCTGCAACAATCTTCAAAGCCCTGACAGCATTGGGGGTCCAATCTTGTAAATTAAGGTAACTTCATCTAGTGTTTCACGTCTTCTATAAACTTGTCCACAATACATAACAATCTTGAAAATGTCCACAATACATAACATGAAGCCAGTTGCCTTACTGCACAACCTTTCTGCATCATCATCACATATCTCAGCTTTACTAGCATTTTGCCCCTTAACCTGCATGCTTTGCTTTGAGTGGGGCAGTAAAGGGTGGTTAGCCTTCATCTGCAGAAGGGTGCCAACTACGATCTCAGCTACCAGGCCCTTTTTTTATGATGGCTTTGTTCACATGCCTCAGCTTGAGGCTGAGACTTTGCAAGAATCAGGGCACCAATTTTGCTGGAAATCCTTAACAGCCTACTGTGATGGGAAAGGTGTTTGTATGCATCCTTTGATGAGAGCTTTGTTTTTTTCTGTTGGTATCAACAGCTTTGTTCTATATTCTGTATTGGCCTTGCTCCACTAGCGGTGTTGTGTTGTAATTTCCAAGGCCCGAGTGACCTTGGCAAACTATGCCAATAATTTCTTGCTGCTTCCAGTTGGGTGTCTTAGTGTACAGGCTTGCAGAGCTGAAAGACGGAGGACCACCCAGCTACTTTTGCAGAAAACTTGCTTGCCCGAGTCTACCTCTTCCAAGCGTACTAGCCTACTGTAATCCAGCACGGTACACCTAGTGTGAGTACGCCCTTAATGTACAGATTCATAGAGCTGAAAGAAGGAGGACCACCCAGCTACTTTTGCAGAAAACCTGCTGCACAGCCTCTCCATTACATCAACTTGTGACATGGGGAAATCATACTGGAGGGACGGCCACTGGAACCACTGAACTAGATACAACTAAACTGGATTCAACTGTACTAGATTCGACTGTAAAGGATTCAACTGTAATGGATTCAACTGAACAGGATTCTCTGCCAAGACAATGAGGTCACAGACGCAATATAAATTCCAAATCATGTTCTGGATCACCGATCGCCACCAAAATCGAATCAGTTCATGCTCGTCCCAATATACACATTGTCCGAAAATGTCATACAAATCCATGCAGTACTTTTCGAGTTATCCTGCTGACAGACAAACAGACAGACAAACCAACTCGTGCGAAAACATAACCTCCTAGGCAGAGGTAATAACCTGAGTAAATAAAAAACATATCCCTGAAAAAACTCACTTTTGTTCATAAAGGATGTGATTGTAAGTGTGCACCGCTGTATGTCAAAGGGGAACTTGTAGAGATCCATCTTGCAGGTGCTGGTGATCTTGTAACTTTCTCCAGAGTAGACGTAGCCAAACCACATCAGGTTCAGTTGGTCACTATCAGCATAACTCTCCTTTCTCTCTGTACTGGAGAGATGGGCACAGCAGACATTCATGTTCAGCCTGTTCTGAATGATCTGTAATACAATGCTGATAGAGCAGACACTGAGCCTTATTGTTCAAGTCCAGTGCATCTTTACACCTAGTATCATGTCTACCGTTCATGGGCCTTTATTGAGCGGAAAACATTAGAATCTTTTCTTTTTTTTTGTATTCACCGATTTTATTTGTAAAAACCAAGTTCACACATTGAAATACAACAAATAAGTAACCATACACCCCCACCCTGCCCACACACACACCCCAACCCAACCTCAGACACCATTCATCTGACTCAATAAGATATAATTAGACTCTTTTTAAAAAAGGACAGTGGTAAATGCATATACTCCTAACCCCTAGCAGTTCAGTTTGCCTTCCTATGCAATTCCACTCAATTCTCATCTCCCTTCAAAATTCCAGTCTGGGGTTCAGGAGGATGCATCCCACACTGGCCAAAAACTTACGATAGGCTATGTATACGTTCAGTTAAGGGCTGATCCACTCTTTTTGAATTTAAACACCTCCCGTAAGCAATTGTTTCTCAGAGGTGGACCTGTGGAACATAGGAACTAACTCTGCCTAGAGCTACTTAGCAAGGCAGCTAAAACTCAGGAATGTCAGCCATTTTTTTGTTACCAAAGTGGCTAAAACTCAAGGATTTTAGTGTCTCAATTTGCAAGGTGGCTAAATAAAACCCATGGTATACAAATGTCTGTGGCGGACAAGGTGGCTAAAACCTAAAATCTGTGGCTAGCATGAAAGGAGAGAGGCACATCTTGTCTCTTGACTAGCTAATGTAGCTGAATCATAGAATAAAACAGTTGCTGAAGAACCAGCATTAAACCCCACACTGGTGTCCAGTGCCCAGGTCGGGTTGGTTGCTCTCACCTCTCCATGATGGTGAACGCCGGTCTCCACAGGTAGTCTTTGGGAATGCCGATCTCTGTGATGCCACAGAATTCTCTGGGGTCCCAGCGGAGCAGCTCATTGAGCCAGGACTGCAGGGGGAGGAGGAAGAGAAAGGAGGCGAGAGAGGAGAAGGGGGAGAGAGGGAGACAGAGGGAGGATAAGAGGGAGAGGTAAAGAGAAAGGAAGCAAGAGAGGAGAAGGGGAGAGAGAGGAGGATAAGAGGGAGAGGTAAAGAGAACAGAAGCGAGAGAGGAGGACAAGAGGGAGAGGTAAAGAGAGAGGAGGTGAGAGTGGAGAAGGGGAGAGAGAGGGAGACAGAGGAGGATAAGAGGGAGGACAAGAGAAAGGAGGTGAGAGAGGAGAAAGGGAGAGAGAGGGAGGAGGTAAAGAGAAAGGAAGCGAGAGAGGAGAAGGGGAGAGAGAGGGAGACAGAGGGAGGATAAGAGGTAAAGACAAAAGGTACAGAACAGGTAGGAGGAAAAGAGAGAAACCCGGCAATGAATAGTAAGACAAGATGGAGAGGAGGAGAGGAAGAAGGAGTAAAAGAATGGAAGGAGAATGGAGAAGAGGGGGAGGGGGAGAATGAGACAATAGGATGGAGAGGTGGAAAGGAGAAGAGGGAGAATGAGACAATAGGATGGAGAGGTGGAAAGGAGAAGAGGGAGAATGAGACAATAGGATGGAGAGGTGGAAAGGAGAAGAGGGGGATAATGAGACAATAGGATGGAGAGGTGGAAAGGAGAAGAGGGGGATAATGAGACAATAGGATGGAGAGGTGGAAAGGAGAAGAGGGGGATAATGAGACAATAGGATGGAGAGGTGGAAAGGAGAAGAGGGGGAGAATGAGACAATAGGATGGAGAGGTGGAAAGTAAGGAGAGAGGAGGAACATGGGAGGAGAGAATGGAGAAGAGGAAGAGAGGAGGAGAATGGGAGGCAAATAAGAAAGGAAGAGAGGATGAGTGGAAAGGAGTAATATTGTGTGTGTATGTATGCGTTTGTGTGTGTGTGTGTGTGTGTGTGTGCGTGTGTGTGTGTGTGTGTGTGTGTGTGTGTGTAGTCAGATAGGTCAGACTATGCAACTCACCACACCTACATAGGCTCCAAACGTGAAGCTCTGAAGCTTCTCATCCTGGCTCAAGATGAAAGAGACAACCAAATTAAAACAGTACATGCCTGATGTAACGGAGGCCAGCTAGCTCGGCGGCAGTACATTTAATTCATCACCACCCACTTCCTTGGGCACAAAGACACACACACACACACACTACACTTGTAATGATGTAGACACAGATGTTTATAATAGACATTTATGATTACACATATGCACAGAGATACACACATAAATAACACACCACAACTTCAATGATTTAGAGGTGCTCACACACTCACCACGTCTATGATGACATACAAGTAAAGGTCCACAGTGGCGTAGGTGGGAGTCGTCCAGTTCCTGACGGGACGGAAGGAAGTGAGGTCATAATTGTTGGGTCCCAACCCCAGGTGTTCTCGCAGAGACCGGTAACTACAGGAAAGAGGCTCCGCACACACTGCACATGAATCACATCACATATGAGGACACACAACCATCTGAATCACATCATATATGAGGACACACACTGCACCTGAATCACATCACATATGAAGACACACACTGCACATGAATTACATCACATATGAGGACACACAACCATCTGAATCACATCATATATGAGGACACACACTGCACCTGAATCACATCACATATGAGGACACACACTGCACATGAATCACATCACATATGAAGACACACACTGCACATGAATCACATCACATATGAGGACACACAACTATCTGAATCACATCATATATGAGGACACACACTGCACCTGAATCACATCACATATGAGGACACACACTGCACATGAATCACATCACATATGAGGACACACAACCATCTGAATCACATCATATATGAGGACACAAACTGCACCTGAATCACATCATATATGAGGACACACACTGCACCTAAATCACATCACATATGAGGACACACTGCACCTAAATCATATCACATACATACAACATGCATGGACATGCAACAATCAGAGCACATTACAGTTACAAGTTATAACATAGGTTGAAGTGAACATGAGCTTCACATTACTATGAAAATATTTTTCATATGCTACCTATACCAAAGACACAAACATCTCACCACAGACTAATTATGCCCATTTCAAATCGCAGAGCTCGCAATGCAGCACAAAGGGAAATGCTGGAGGCAGTAAGGTACGGTAGGTACTCTGTCTATCTAGACGACTTTATAACATTCACATCATAAGCAGCATAAGCGTAAAACATTCAAGTCATAAGCAGTGACCCATTAGTAGCTCTTGCTGGAGACAGTCAGGTACAGTAGAAACTCTGTCTATGTCAGACCTGGGCAAACTGAGGCCCGGGGGCTACATGCGGCCCGTTGAGCTATTTAATCTGGCCCATGGAGCCTTTCCAAAATAGAATAAAATAGAATAAATGATTATAGGCCTGATTTTATCAAATTTGTTGTATTCATGAAATACAAATCCCCCTTATATCCCTGCATGTTAAACTAGAGTTATGTCCTCTGAAGAAAGTGGGGCTACTGGTTTGAGACTTTGAGCCAATCTACCAGCATCAACCCCCATTAACCGGTAAACTATTACTGTAACACCTGACTCGCTAGTCCAAATCTAAAACCCAATGTGGCCCTTCGGCCAAAATAATTACCTTCCCTGGTCTATCTAGATGACTTTAAACTCTGTCTATCTAGACGACTTTATAACATCCACATTACAAAGTCATAAGCAGTGAGCCACTAGAAGCTTTTCCTGTTAGAATTCCTTTTAGATGTCCTTTTAGAACTAGAAAAAAAATCAATACAATTGTTCTCGGACTTGGTTTTAGGGGTTTCGTTTTTATTTATTCTGCCTAGGTGTGCAATGCAACTGGTTTCTATAGTGATGCAGAAGTAAACAATCAACAATCGCTACAGTAGATAAAACCAAAGGGATGATTTAATCTGTCCTGCAGTGCCAACACTTATAGCTTGCTGCTGATCGATTACGTGAGCGATAATGTATCGTCTGCTTGTCATTATGAAGTCAAGTCACTAAATTATGTGTCCAGGACCTGAATACTACAAGCCTGCCCGGCACTAGTGAAAAACCAAGTGTCACACCAAGAGCTACTAAAGCTACAAAATCACTTTTGTTGCTCAAAAAAGCAGCTGCTAAAATGTCTGGGTTCGCTCGAATCGTTCTATCGCCCAGGATGTGCCTGTTGTCATCCCATTTACAGCGCAGCGTTTAGATTATACAGATGAGACGTATCATAGCTAATCTTGCATAAATTTGACAGTCGCTCAAATCACCCAACTTTTACAGCTCTTGTCCATAGAAGGTCAAATACTTCTGGCAATTTTACAGCTTTAGTAGCTCTTGGTGTGAATGTACAGTCAGAAGTCATGTACAAACAAGCTTTGTTATTGCCCT
>JAODXP020002565.1:0-15000 GCA_027497455.2 Sardinella longiceps | reverse complement strand
CATGGTTTACACAAAACAGCATGAGTACTGAATGTAGTCAGAGATGATATACACATAGTTTGTGTGACAGTCAGGGCCAAGGGATGGAGTCGGTAGTTGGAGTGGGATTAGAGTTCATTGGGTGTTGGTCTATATGTATGTATATCCAGCAGAAGGCAAGGTCTATGTCATAGTTTTCTATCTAACAGTAAAGGCCTCCTTGCTACTGCAACATAACGGGTGAAACAATTATCTAATCTAAATCAGAATTAAATTAGTATCTTTAAGCTGTAGTAGTGACATTTAGCTGTAAATAGAGAACATTGTTCACATGTAGTACACATAGCCAAAAAAAAAAAAAATCAGGACCTAACGAAAAACGAGCTGAAGGAGGCCAGCTTACGGTGACTCTGTCCAGCTCTGTCCCATAACATTGATACAATTTTTATAGCATTTGATAGGCGTTTAAATTAGCCCTGCCTGGAATTCCTGAGCAATGCTAGCTTTGTCAGACCACAGTCCATTTCTGAACGTGGATGCACAGGCCAGGCTAGAGGCTTTGTGCTACCTAGAACACTCCCTAGTGACTCCGTTCCTTCAGTGGCAATAAGGCTGAGAACCTTTCTAGCACCTGAGATAAATATTTGCAAACTGGGTTTTGTGTACAGTTTTAAGTGAATGATGTAAGGATTCAAAAAAAGGCAAACGAAGACTGCAAAATGGATCCCATTTATTTTATTTGCTTGTACTTATCAATGGATGTGACAAATACAACCACTCATCCTCCCTATCTGTGTGTGGGATATACACACTAAGTCTGCCCCAAGCACTTTTTCAGACTTATGGGAAAGTAACGCACATGGATTCTAAATTCTAGCAATGTGAGAGGAGCATTTCTTCAATATTTTTAGCAACATATAAAGAGCAGTCATAAGGGAAAACACAAAAGCAGGGTTTTTTTTTTTTTTGCAACTCACTTGCATGTGTGTGTTTGCACCTCTGCTCCCTGTGTGTGTGTGTGTGTGTGTGTGTGTGTGTGTGTGTGTGTGTGTGTGTGTGCGTGTTTGCCTGTGTGTGTATGTGTGTGTGTAAGAGAGAGAGAGAGAGAGAGAGAGAGAGAGAGAGTGAGTGTGTATGTATGTGTGTGTGTGTGTCTAAGCTAAGGATATGACAGCAACACTAAATATTGTTTTCTTAAACCTAACTAAGCCCAAAGGATTGATTGACGGTTATCACTTTACCCACTTCCGCTTACAGGAGGTCTAACCCCCTTACCTATCTCCTACATCCCTTATCCATAAGGGGGCGCCAGAGTGTATCACTCACACGTGATCTCCACTGATGGCTTCCCAGGACTACGGCTAGCTGCCAGGCCCAACATACTTGTATCTAAACAGAACCTCCGCAGCACATTGCCGGGGGTCTGTGAAAAACTTTGCTACAAAAACATGAACTTGTCTTAGAGGGATAGAAATACTTATGGACTCTTTGTGGGATTTAAACAGTAGGCCTAAAGAAAACCAATTCTGGTACACTGTCAGATTCAAAACTGTTGTATCTGAAAGAACAACATTTGTTTGCAATCCAGAGAGGTCCTGGAAAAAGTTTTGGCTCCATGAGGGGTCCACAGTCCAATAAAGTTTGAGAACCCCTGACTTATAGCAATCACTACCAAGCAATACATTTGGGTGAACTAGGCTTATAATTATATAAAACAGCCTTCAAATTCTGTCAGGTCGTTGCATTCTGCCTCTTGAATGGTGTCCCGGATGAACTGGATGTATCTGGAGACGCGTATGTATACACTAGGAATGCCCACATAGCCACATCCAAGGCCTTGGCTGACGATACCGACCTGCACAAACCTCCTCCTCACCTCTCCTGCTGGAACGCACACCAGGGGGCCGCCTTGATCTCCCTACACACACACACACACACACACACACACACACACACACACACACACACACACACACACACAGATGTGCACGTACACACAAATAAAACAAGCAAATATTGGTTACAAAATACATATAAACACAATGTAACAGGCCAAGGTTTGTGGGGGTCTGCACCCCCCTTACCACAGTTTTGGTGGTATTAGTTGGAAGTTGCCAAAAATGCTCACAGGCATATTGGTCCATATGACACTGAATGACAGACACAGACTTACTTCACATGGACCCCTCCCTTACTCTCTCCCTCTCTTGCGCACACACACGGGCGCGCACACACACACACACAGATACATATACCCAGATACATATACACACTAGGCCTGACCTAACCTACACATTTCCCTCAATTCAGATCCCTGACAGATCACACATACACATACACACACATACATACACACACAAACACACACACACACATACTAGGACTGATCCCACATGGACCCTTCCCTCCCTTCAGGTCCCTGACACACAGGAGACAGAACACACACACACACACACACACACACACACACACACACACACACACACACACACACACACACACACTAAGACTGACCTCACATACATTCTTCCCTCCATTCAGGTCTCCGACACACAGGAGATCAACAGGAGTATTAACGAAGAACTTCTGACATATGGCATCATCAACCACAGACAGTTGCACCTCCTGCAAAGTCTTTGCCCGTTGATCTGAAAGAACACACACACACATTAACTACAGTAGTCTGCTTCTCACCCAGTGAGAGAACACAAAAGCCCTGAGAAAATGGTGTTTTGTGCACAAACAGGCAAGTCTCACAAATGAGAACGCACTTACTCTCCTCAGTCTCCATTTATGTGTGGGTGTGCCACACACACACACACACACACACACACACACACACTACTGTAGCGTAGTTCGACTGGGTTGCGCTGGTGTATGCTGGTAGATATTGCCCCTGTTATGTATGGAAAGTGTTATGGGGAGAAGAACAACTATTTTGTGTTACTAAGCCTATTAGAATGTCTTAACGTGGTTAACAGGTGTAGATGCCTGTCAGGTATGCATTAGTTATGTGAGGTGTTTTGGCTTAGCGTTAAGCCCACCGTGGGCATGAAATGTAATGGCTGTGTTTTAGGCTATGCTATTTTCCTTCTAAAATGTCATGTGTGTACTAAAAAGCAATGATGTAATAAATTTCCAAGTTGGTGTTCATTCTTATCCACGTTACAATACTTACCAGACAGAGATACACGGCCCCATCCTGCAACCCAGCACTCAGAGTCGGAGGTGAAGACGTCTCGGGGGCTGGGCAGAGCCACGGGTGTCACAGTGTCAGAGAAGGACACACACTCCTGCAGCTGCAGTAGGGCGATGTCGTTGTGGTATAATCCGGTATGTTTGTCCATGAATTTTTCCACTACCCTCTTAAACGTCACCTGCCTTCCAGAAGGTTCATCCAGGATCAGCTTCCCAATCAGAGCAAATAAACGCTCCAATTTCATTACTTTCCTGATGACCATCAACCAAAAGAAACTCAATAAACAAACCACAATAATTATAATATTTCTTGATATCAAAATACAATAATGTCTCAGGCCAGGACTACTTCTAGAGCAAGTTGCACTTAAGAGTCAGTTTCTGTTAGAATCTTGCGGATGTGAACATTTTCCTTTCAAATTTTTAAACACCAGTAGATACCTGCCGGAAACTGACTAAACAATATTACAGTAAATAAATTATGAAATCATTCCTAGCAAACGTTAGGGTTTACCAAAATTTCAGGATGATTTTGAAGTACTAAAAATTCAGTGCATTCAAATATCTCATTGCACCTTTATGTCACCGTCCTTAAAATTTTGCCACATAAAAATTGGGGAAATAGACTTTTAAGTTATGCTATCACTTCTGTGGCAAATTGAAGGCACTGTGCCTAGGGGTCTCTTCAGAATTGACCCTTTACATTTTTGTACCATTTTCATGTGCCTCTCACAGTTTAAATGACACTCAAACCTTATATCCACTTTGGAACCTCCTCTTTTGGAATAAGAAATAAAAAGTACAGGCATGAGTTGGTTCTGTTAAGCTAGTAGTAATTATTTTAGGCAAATATTAAATTCAGTACCATTTTAGATGCTCATAACTCTGTGTGCCATCAATCCAAACAGTTGAATTTGTTTTACTTTGTTTGTCTGAACTTAAAGTATGTGGTGGTCCAAATATCTAGTTGGCTTTTTGTTCCATGATCACATAAATTAATTTTAGCTGGAGCAGATTTGCACCTGCAATAATTCAAACGGAGGGTTGTGCTGACAAAGACCTGGGTTCCAACCCTCACATCTGACCCAGACCCCTGGACCTCGTATGTTAGCAACGACAGTACTAGTTACAACACTAATCCTACCGACACACCTGGGGTGCGTCTCCCAAAAGCATAGTTGCTAACTAAGATAGCTTATTAGTTAGTTTGGAATATGTTTCTGTTCCCCAAAGCCATCGGCCAGACTAACGAGCTTCCTTTGTTGACAATATAACTAACTATGGTGATAACGTTGTTAGTCAAAGCATAGTTAGTTCATCACTGGTGTCCCCCAAAAGCATAGTCCAGACTAAGCATAGTATCTTGTTAGTAAAACTTGTTAGTTCAAGCTGACACTCCAAGGTGCAAGTTAAAGCCAAAGAAGCTTGGTTATATGGCCACGTGATGTCTTCTTTGGCTGTTTTGGGGTGAAATACTGCTGACGCGACACCACTTGATGCATTACTCCCACCTACAGCGTGAATTAATTATCACAGTTTGATTGACCTCAGTTTAACTCATACAAATGAGTTTAACTGACGAGAGGATACACGTTTTAAAATGCATGTTGTCAAAACAATTGGTCTTCTTGACTGGCAGAAACTTAAAATTACAACTTTGATGCAATTAAATCATTACATTACGATTCCTAATTTAAATTCAAGCCGTCATTACAGCATTCCTGGCTGGATTCGAACTTGAACTGACAAAACAAGTAAGGTACCAACTTCTACATGACAGCCTTAGCAAGATATGCCACTGATTATCTGAAGGAAAATTGTTCAAACCATACATATAAATATACGTTTTTAGAATTTATTAATAATAATGGTGTGTAGTTGCTCATTAAATACTACTATTATGGTCAAATAGCCCATGCTTAACTTTGTAAAATAACTGTGAAGCTTGCATTGGCATTATTGGCAAATAGCACGTCCTCCCCGAAGCCCATGCTTTATTTCTGAACATATTCCAACACAAACTCATTGAAATTGCTCCTTTTCTAAAACTCGATGCAAATAGGAAAGACAGTGAACATTATCCACAACTGTAGATGGCAACACCGTAGTTTTACATTTGGTAACATTGGCGATATCCCATGATCCTAATCGCAACGAATGCCTACGAACTCTCCGGACACTTCCGAAAACATCTGCAAAGGACATAGTATGGACTAACGCCAACTTCTTACTATGGAGGTACTTACTTAGTTATCTCGTTTTGGGACACGCGGGAATAAGTTCAGTCGCTAGCTTGAACTAACATAGTAAGATCTTCGTTAAATGCTACATTCGTTAGTTTTTTGGGAAACGCACTCCTGATCAACAACGACTTATGATTACAACTGACATCTAATCAACTACATCGTTTCCAGATGTTTTGGCAGCATTCACACATGGTGAAGTTAAAGTAGCAATTAGTTAATCCGCTAGGAGTGGCAGCTCTGTTCAATCCTGAGCCGGTATCCTGTGCTCACCTACGCAGTGTGTGTGCCTGTGAGAATGGCCGTGCGCCACTGGTGGAGATGGTGTTGAGGGAAGAAGATGGCAGGAGACGGCAGTACAAAATAGATGTTGGCTTTTATTCTCCACAGTTCAGAAGGCATTAACAAGAGTTCATAATCCCAGGGCAATCAGTTCTCAACGGCTTCAACCAGCCGAACTCCACACAACTGGACACCTGGTCCTATGGCAATCCCTGCACTACTGGACCCATCTTGCCTCACCTCAAGCAAGACTATTGAACTTTGATTCACTTTAGACTTCAACTCACTTGACCTTAAACAATCCTTCTTCTTTAAACTTCAGTTTACTTTCAAACATTTACAAACCCTGGAGTGCGTTTCCCAAAAAACTAACGAACGTAGCATTTAACGAAGATCTTACTATATTAGTTCAAGCTAGCGACTGAACTTATTCCCGCGTGTCCCAAAACGAGATAACTAAGTAAGTACCTCCATAGTAAGAAGTAAGTTAGTAGGGAAGACGTTAGTCCAAACTATGTCCTTTGCCGATGTTTTCGGAAGTGTCCGGAGAGTTCGTAGGCATTCGTTGCGATTAGGATCATGGGATATCGCCAATGTTACCAAATGTAAAACTACGGTGTTGTCATTTACAGTTGTGGATAATGTTCGCTGTCTTTCCTATTTGCATCGAGTTTTAGAAAAGGAGGAATTTCAATGAGTTTGTGTTGGAATATGTTCAGAAATAAAGCATGGGCTTCGGGGAGGACGTGCTATTTGCCAATAATGCCAATGCAAGCTTCACAATTTTAGAAAGTTAAGCATGGGCTATTTGGCCATAATAGTAGTATTTAATGAGCAACTACACACCATTACAGTATTATTAATAAATTCTAAAAACGTATATTTATATGTCTGATTTGAGCAATTTTTGATATACACCATTTCAATTAGTCAGTGGCATACCTTGCTAAGGCTGTCACGTATAGGTTGGGACATTACTTGTTTTGTAAGTTCAAGTTCGAATCCAGCCGGGAATGCTGTAATGACGGCTTGATTTTAAATTAGGAATCGTAATGTAATGATTGAATTGCATCAAAGTTGTAATTTGAAGTTTCTGCCAGTCAAGAAGACCAATTGTTTTGACAACATGCATTTTACAACGTGTGTCCTCTCGTCAGTTAAACTCATTTGTATGAGTTAAACTGAGGTCAATCAAACTGTGATAATTAATTCACGCTGTAGGTGGGAGTAATGCATCAAGTGGTGTCGCGTCAGCAGTATTTCACCCCAAAATAGCCAAAGAAGACATCTTTGGCCATATAACTAAGCTTCTTTGGCGTTAACTTGCACCTTGGAGTGTCAGCTTGAACTAACAAGTTTTACTAACAAGATACTATGCTTAGTCTGGACTATGCTTTTGGGGGACACCAGTGATGAACTAACTATGCTTTGACTAACGACGTTATCACCATAGTTAGTTATATTGTCAACAAAGGAAGCTCGTTAGTCTGGCCGATGGCTTTGGGGAACAGAAACATATTCCAAACTAACTAACAAGCTACCTTAGTTAGCAACTATGCTTTTGGGGGATGGACCCCTGGCCGATGGCTTTGGGGAACAGAAACATATTCCAAACTAACTAACAAGCTACCTTAGTTAGCAACTATGCTTTTGGGGGACGGACCCCAGAATAGCAATGATAGCTTTCGCCAGTCGCGCCATATGCATGATGGGGCCCTTAAAGTTTTTGAGAATGCGCCTGGGCAGAGGGCCCCTCTTGTTCCCAGTGTCCTTACATACCTATCTCGAAGTGTGGCTGTCCAGATAGACCTTATACTGAAAAAAAGAGGGTACTTTACACAATTTTCACATCTACTTAAACTCAAGTACTATGTTTATCTCTGTCCACAGACACACAAACACGTGTAGGCCTATTTGCTGACTTACTTACGTGATACATTCCCTGTGAATCATAACCCACTGATCAGAGATCAGTGATCCTCCACACAATGGCACAATTGGCGTATGACTAAACAATTGAACCATCCAGGGCCACGCCCCCCTGCGTGCATCTCTGCCACCCACAATAGATACGCATCCTGTGGAAGTAGAATACTTCATATCACACATCATGACAAAAGTATTGCTATAACAATAGATACAGACGGCAAGTACGGTTAACGCCCCCAAAATGCGAGGGTGGAGTCAGCGTGGGGGATAACAGAGGCCAATTTAACATAATGGTGAATGGACAAGGTAGAGAAAGTTGCTTAACAATAAAAGATCACTTAATAAAATTGAACAAAGTCCATATTAGATGTTTTGTCTAATCATGACCTGTTTGCCTGCTTGTGTTTTGACTAAAATAATTTCCCCATCATTTGTTTATTGCAGTTACACTAACAAAAATGTCATGAGCTGTCTCTGCTCCTGTCAAAAGTAAAGCAACTTTCAATCACAAGTCTGATTAGCTCAGTTAAGCAAGCTAAAGTTAGCTACATTTACTGTGGTGATCAATGAAGTTGGCTAGTTAGCAAGCTAATAAAGCTAACAAACATCATCTAAATTGTCATTAGTATCGCGTTTGGAGGGGTGTCAAGTTCAGAATTCACATCGGACCATCTGACCATCATTACTACCTTCAGGAATTTTATTAAAAAATGTGTCAGGCTCCTTGTAGATGGTGCTCAGTGTAACTTCTAGCTTAGCATGCCATTGACTTCCCCACTGTGTGAGCCTGCTCTTTCCCCCAGATGGGACTATTTTTCTCTAATTCCCCCACAGCGGAGCTATATTTGTGGGCGTGGTCAGACTTGCCGTCTGTATCTATACTGTGATAATAATGTGAAATAGGAAACACTTATTTCCTTACTTTTTGTTTAAGTATATATTATTGTTTTATAATTTTACATTTTCTTCTTTATCAGTAGAACTACAAAAATTGACTTTGGAGTTGAAATAAACCTTAAATGAATAACTTTGTATTTTATTTGTCAATCTTGTAACATTATCAGCAATTTTGTAACATTACAGTTTCTGATCTCAAAATATACTTCCATTTTCAATGGCACAATTTACGGCAATGTATTCTCTCAAAGCCACAACGTAGCCCTCACTGGGGGCCATGAACACCATTTTCTTTTCTTTTTTTCAGAAAGCCACAACGTAGCCCTCACTGGGGGCCATGAACACCATTTTCTTTTTTTTTCTTCAGAAAGCCATATATTTTTAACACTATATTTTAGATGCACCCTGAAATATATGGGCAATTCGCCTTATTCACCTGGAACGTTCTAAAGACGTTGAGGGGTACACTTCAGGGGTACACTCGGCTACACCGTTGCTACACCGTTGCTACACAGCCAGCTGTCATGGCGCCTCACTGTTGTGTGCTGAAATGCACATCCTCAAAGAGGAAAAAAATCATACCGTGGGCAGACTTTCCACCGTTTCCCAAAAGAGCAGGCACTTCGTTTAACTTCCGTACACCTCAAGCATCAAATTACGTTAAATTACGTCAAAATGGCCGCCAGGTGAATAACGCGAATTCCAGCGTTATGGGCGTGACATTGGCATGCATTATTGATGAACAAAATGCCACATACTGTAAACCCTGCATTTTTCTTATGCAAACTCCATGGCTGAATACAGGCAAACACACAAAAAAATCACTTAATGATTTACATTACAAGAACATGAGCCTTTCAATGTGCGTTATGGACGTGACAAGAAATGGATAAGCTTTTAAGGGAGATTACAGCTTTCCCTGCGAAGTCTGTGAAATTTACAGAGAAACATAAATATTATTCCATTCATACTAAACAGGACACCTTAGTGAACACAGAAAAACATTTCATTTAAATGTATGTAAAATAAATAGGTTTTGGTTAGGGATTATTTTGGGAAAAATGGCATTATGGATGTGACGTTATGGAGGTAATGTCTGAAATAACCTTCCAAACCTGTTACAATTTAAATAGTATTATAAATATTAGTGCTGGCAAAATTAACTTATTAATCACGTGATTAATCCCAAAAAATTAACTCAGATTAATAAAATTAACTCAGATTAATCCTCATGGATGTGGTTCCACTTTCATGGCATGTATTATGTTCAACTTCAGATAGAAAATGGCTTGGCTATCAAGTCAGACTATACAAAGATTATGGCCTAGTTCCTGATTGTCCAACAACATGTTTGGGGAATCCTTGGGGGTAGAGGACAGGTGTGAATGGCTCCATTTGAGAAGAACTAAGCCAACTATTTAGTATCAGGGTCTTTACAGGGCCAAATAAGGATCCAATATACCCTAGCATCCAAATTCTTACTGTAGGAAATGAGTTGCAATTAAAAATGATTAATCACGATTAATCATTGAAAAATGTTGAGATTAATCAGATTAATTTTTTTAATCGTTTGACAGCACTAATAAAGATAGAAAATAACAGATTATCACCCACGTTATGCCCATTATAAGCCCCCCATAGGCTTACATTATGAGTCAATAGTGTAAAAATAAAATTACAAATAGATATCCTTTCGAAAGTTGCTCAGCTGATTATTTGCACACACACACACACACACACACACACACACACACACACACGTCACCTGTAACATTGTAGAGTATTACAGCCACAGACAAAGAGTAGGTCTGGAGTCTCATGCTTGCTGTCTGACTTCTACAGTCAGAGTGGAAACACACATTTACACCCAGACCTTACACACCCTTCCAGCCTGCCCACGCACACACACACACACCAAGACCTTACCCATCTCTTTCCTTCCAGCCCCCCCCCCCCCCCCCCCCCCAACAGAACAAGGGAGACAGTGAGAGAGGTGCATGCTCCGATACAGATCTGGATAGGCTAACACACACACACACACACACACACACACACACACACACACACACACACACACACACACACACATGCACATACATGTACATATATCTCAACGAAAAACGTTTTTTTCTACTTACACGTACAAGCATTAACCAATGGGCCTACTTAAAATGTTAAGTAACTTAAAACTTAAAAGGCTAACTCTGGTATATAATGCATCAAAAGGAAACATTTATGTTAAAAACAGTACATGGTCCCTTACGAATAAAATGACAATAAAAAAATAAAATATATAAACCTACTGTGCATCACACAATAAGCAAATAGCTTTCTCATGAAAATCACATTTTGTTTAGCATTCTAACTACTCAAATGTATGTAAAGTTTTTGTAATTGTTTTACTGAATTGCTGTTTGTGTGTGATCGTGTGTGTGTGTGTGTGTGATGGATATCTTTTATAATTTTGCTCATCTTTCTGTGACGTGTGTGAGTGAGAGAGAGAGAGACGGTGATAAATATCGCTCAGTTCTGAGAATTACCACAGCACCACACACACACTTACTCACACACACATAAACCATGTTTCAAAAACACATGATCATATAATGATAAATAATTGCCAAAATGTCCACCCTGTAATAACTTGCATATTTTTTGTACATTATTAAAATATCTATTTATGTATCAAAATCATAAGCAAATGAAGACACTCATGTTGAAATGAAAAATAAGCATGTTTTATTTTATTAAATGCAAGACAAAGAAAAGGCATCACTGTTGTCACATTGATGGAACACATAAACTACAACATTATATATATACAAATATATATATTCAAGGTTAAATAAAATGCAGCCAAAAGCATAGAGGAAATACAACCTTAAGGGTGAGGGAGAACAAAATACACTTAATGATTCCCATAGGAAGTGAAAAGGCTGCCCTGGACTACCTAATGATTACAATTACAATTACGATAATATATTTAAAAAATGTGTAGAATATATCAAAATGCAGAAAAAGGAAAACACAATACAGCACACATTTCAAATTCACCCATTTGCAGAAAACTTAATTCAAACTGAATTCAAATATACAAAGCAGAGAGGAATTACAGCGTTAAGTTTCTCTACAGTGTCTAATTACTATTACTATTCAGAGTAAGGGGGCTTCACTACAGTAATGATCACTATGCACTACTAGGCTATTCCTTCCCTGTTCTCTTGGCTGTGTTCCCCAGGCCTGCTGGTCTGAAGCGGACGCTGACGAAGACCACGGCACCGATCATCCCCAGCAGCCCAGAGCCCAGCAGTGAAGCGTACACCCTGTAAAACTCTCTTTTCTCCACTCGAATTCTCCTCTCCCAGCACGACACGTTTCTGCGGTTCAGGTCGTTCCACAGGCGGCAGACGTACTCCCCGCTGTCGTCGCCGCCGAAGCCAGAGATGGTCAGAGAGAAACGAGAGAAGCTGACTCGGCCTCCCAGATCCTGCTGAATGCGCCCCGTAGAGAAGTAGTCCACCTCCACCAGCAGATCCTCCCGTTCTGGACCCGTCTGACGATACCACTGGACCACGGAGGAGGAGGAGGGGGACTCGTGCTCGGTGTGGCATCGGAGCTCGACGCTGCCGCCCCAGATGAGCCTCAGACTGGCGGCGCTGAGCTGGGAGCAGACAAAGACCCAGTGAGGGGTTCTGGCCTGCGGACGAGCCTCGGGGGTGCAGCAGTAGCGCCCAGAGTGTTCCGACGTCGCCATGCCAACCACCAGAGACACGGCCCTCACGCTAACGTTGGACACGCCCAATTCTGTGTCCTCAGACGACAGGTTGCCAGGCGCGGCTGGAATCCGGCTAACACGGGAGTCGCGGGCGGTGGACCACTGAACCGGACCAGGAGCGGCGCTGAGGTGTGGAACGCAGGCCAGAGCGAAGCCGTCTCCCGCCCGCAGGAAGTGCAGGTACCCTGGGGTGCGTCCTAACACAAAGGTGCACGTCCGCTCGCTGTACAGCCGACACTCCTCCTTCCCTCTCCGCACCAGGAAATGACCGCACACTCTGCTGCCCGATCGCGACGCATTGGAGACTCGTACGGAGATGCCGTTGCTCAGCGACCGCACATCAACGTCCAGGTCGGACTCGAGACTCTTAACAGAACGCGCCGTGTCCAGGATTAACGTATTCCTGCCTTTCTGAGACGGACATGAAGGCTTAAGCAGGTTTTGGGCGTAGAACTGCACAGTGTCCCCATCACTGGTTTTGACGTCACTCAGAGTCCATTCTATGACATCACTAAGCTCCTCCCTCATGGCCGTCACTGGGCCTGCGCACACCGTCAGACGAAACATCGCCCAGTTCCGATACGCTCCGTCGGCCCAGATCTCGGTCATGTAGTCGCCGCTGTCGGACAGGGAGAGGTTCCGCAGCACAAAGGCGTGGGGGGCGTCCTTGGCCGTGAAGAAACAGCTCACTCTCTCCGACGGCTCCGTGTTCGTGGACAGCCAAGGGGCGGACGAGTTCTTGAGCAGGGCGGTTCCGTTCGTAGTCGTGCGGTAGAGAAAGGCCTCGTAGCTGGCAGGGGTCACGTGGAGGTCAGGCAGGATGGGGAATGTCGCCTCGTCCCCAGCGAGGCCCAGTGTGACCTCAGCTCTCAGGTGCGAGAGCGGGCGAACGCCGGACGCCAGCAGAGTGGCCAGAAAAACGACTTCACTAAAGACGGTCATTCTGTGTCTGCACTCGTCTGCCTCGTGTTGCCTCTCTAGCTTTCACACACAGGCACAGATACACAGGCGCACGCGCACACACACATTCACAGGCATGCTCACTAACAGACAGGAACACTCATACACGTACATAAACACACACAGTACACACACACACATACGCACAGACAGACACACACACAGGCACACTTGCACACACACAAACACACACCCCTTTCTTGCACCACAGACTGAGATGAGAGTCCCAAGATAACCTTCTGCACAACTTTGTATTTATTTACTGCATGATCAGTTTACACGTTTATTTACCATGTTATCATTTTGCACATTTACAAGAAGTCCAAATAAAGCTGAAAAACAAGGAGCATTTCCAGCATAGAAATACAGGTAAAAAATTGTACTAAAGTAAATGTCTAGAGTGCTTATAGGGTCTTCTTGGGTCAAGTCCATCTTTCTTTCAGAGCTCAGTGCAATGGCTGTACTTGCAAGCAGTACAAAAAATATATCAATTTGATTTAAAAATAAAATTTAAATTTGATTTAATAATAGTTATCATTTGATGTGCAATGTTTTGCTGCAGTGGAAAAACTGTGGTGAGGGGTTTGAAAGATAGTGTGGTGTGTACACGGACTCATACTGCAAAACCACACGCTATCTTACTTCACACATCTGCATCATGGGTTTCATGCAGCGGAATAAGTTAGTGGTATAAGTGTAATAACAGGGTGGAAAAACCCCTAAAAACCTTTTAAAACTGATGGAATGATACTGTATGTCTGTCAAACACCACAGCCATTCGCCCCTCCCCTGTGCCATTGATCACAATCACACTGCATTTTGAGTTCAGGGACAGTCTGAAGAAACGTATTTGGGTTAGTTGCTCAAAATCACTTATGAAATTATTATTAATTTTCTCCCAAATAACCTCCTAAATAAGCAAGTGAGTTGTTGTACGACATTTGATCTCTATGCTGTATGTATTGCAATTAAAAAGACTTTATAATTAGGGGCTAAATTAACTCTAATAGTACTTATGGTGTTGTGTTTTGCTAATGTCAATAGACCATATATGAGTATTATTGAAGTTAATATTCGTGCTCTAGGCTTTCTACTACGTCAAACTTTTTAAGTGTGTGCGTAGGGCCTGCAGCTTGGCCAAGATGAGATGCAACTCTGATGCACAAGGGGCTAGCCTGGGAGTTCCCATGCTCCTTTGCGCGCTTATTTCATTTCACTCTTCAAAGCAGCATGGTGAACATGGCTGTTTTTCTCGCCTGCTTTCAGTATCCAATCGCAGAACAAAAAGGGATTTGTACGGCCCTCGATTGCATTTGACCTCAAGTGGTGGCTCCGGTATTGGCTCCGAGGTATGTACAGACACTATGATAGACATTCGTAGCGCCCAATAAACGGCTCTGGACAATCGTAAACGATGCTTCCGCTACGAGAAATGCAATAGGTAGGTCTCCAGACTAAATATCACTTGTGATTTTAGTTTGCCATTCGCCAGGCTACAAGGGGGCACCAGTTTCTCCAGACCCGTCACTGAAACAACTGGGCTCCCAGCTGGTGGAAAAAAACACACACACACACACGACCATGGAGGACTGACTCCACTGGAGGGCTGAACTCAATACACACACACATTTCATAAAACCCTGCGGAACAGATCATTAAGATGTATAAAACAGCTTAGAACTGTAATTTGTTGTAATTGTTAAGTAAGACATGACGACAGAGGAGTGAAAATTATAT
>JAODXP020002564.1:0-28727 GCA_027497455.2 Sardinella longiceps | reverse complement strand
TCACCACTACTAACACAGGTCAAGAACTCCCCGGTCACAGACAATACTCAGAGGCAGAAATATAATTAAATGCTTATTTATTTATACAAATTGAGTCACAAAACAACCAGTTGGCACAGGGGAAGTCAGATGTCGTATATACCAATGAAGGGGGTGGAGGCTACACACTATACCCCGCCCACTCCGCTAGCTGGCCCCCAATAATAAGTTAGACTAGTACATGCACATAATATAAATTGTTTCCATGAATAAACACACCAATATGCTACCTTAATAAATACACAACATGTTTCATGGAAGCACACCCATAAATAGGATAAACAAATATGCACACATCAATTCATCAGCACAGCTCAGCCCACAGCAAACTAAAATGTCATAGTGCAAACCCACACAGTTAGGAGGAGGACAGCAGACAATAGGCAGAGATAAAGTCAGTACAAACACACACCCCAAAGGCACAAAGCCCTCCCCTCCCAACAGTCCATGGAAATATAAAGAAAACGGTACTGGTCGGGCAGGCCCTCCGACCAGTACAAAAAGTCAACTTGGTTCGCACACTAAAACGTCAATCACTCACGACAGTCCAATCCGTCCCGAGAGCAGCCTGACGACGAGCCCGCCCCCTGTGAGCCTGTCGCGATCAGGGTTCAGGGATTCCCCTTAACTGCGATGACGTCACACGCTCCGCTTGCGTGCCACAGGAAATCCCAGCTTCAGGAGAAACACAAACACAGCATCAGACGGCCTCCCAAGACGCAGCAAACAGATAAAGCATGCAGTAGACAGAGCAAGAATAACTTCCCTTATTGGAATAGTTTGAGAACGTTGCATCAACTCTCAGCGTCGATCTCTCATCCGAACTCGGCGGCTGAACTTCGTGGGTGGGATCGCACCTGTCGGCTCGGCTACCGCTGCAATCACAATTGGACGGGAATCAGTGTACGGCAAAACAACAACTCAACGCCACTCACATGCTGGGTAAGTAGCCAACTCAGACGTTCCTTTGTATACTCAGTCCACAGCATTCCTCCTCTCCGTGCAGCTCCTCGTCCGAGCCTCCAAGCGTCCCGTTCTCCCGTCTCCCTTGTCAACATAGCCCGCCTGCTTTTATAAGGAAAACCCAACCCCACGCCACCAATCAGTCTATCAGTCAATTAAGTCATTATTGGCGCTGGGGAGGGAACACACAACTCGCACACAGACATGCAGGCCATTTGTCCAGGGCCATTCCAATATATATATACAATAACAAGGTTCGCATTATAGCACATAAAACATTCTTATATAATAACAGAAGACGCAACATTCTAATATGGCTGAGACACGACATTTCCCCCCCGCTGAATTGGTGGTCGTCCCGACCACCATCAATATCCCAGTCTTACCGGAGGGATTCCCAAGTTACTCCTAATGGAGCGCCTGGGTGCTGTCCCGGGACTCACATCCCCTTCCTCCCCCATACACAATTCTAGTCCATCATTTTGGCAATTTATAGCAGACCCCATACCACCCTGAGAAGATACCTGTGGAGAGCCTGGGTGCCCGGGGTCAGTATTACAAGAAACAGGCCAAAATCCAGCCTCACTCGGTCGGTTCGCCTCCCCAGATCCTCCTTCTGAACCCGGGGTGGTCCAGGTACCAGGACAGGGGCGGAGATTGTTACGGTGGATTGTCCGGGTTGGCCCCTCCTTCCCCTCTGGCCGCACCACATACACTGGCTGTCCAGGATTTGGCTGGGATAGCACAACCCAGGGCTCCGGCACCCAAAAGGGCCCAACTTTCCCTCGTGCACGCCTCCGAAAGTTCCGGCATAATACTCTTTCGCCAGGTAGGAGAGGACAAGCCCTGGCCCGCCGATTGTAACGTCGCTTATCCCATTCTTGGCGACGCTGGCTCTGTCCCTGTACCTGCTTGTAGGCGGCAAGCAGCTGTTGTTGATGGTGCTTCACCCAGTCATCCCTGGGTTCCTGGACTTCCGATAGGGGCACCCCCAGGGCAACATCAATGGGCAACCGGGCATGCCTGCCAAAAAGAACATAAAAAGGGGACAGACCAGTGGAGCTGTGGGGAGTGTTATTATAGGCTTGCAGCAGGTATGGCAGCCTCTCTGTCCACCGTACCTGCCCCTCCTGGTCAAGAGTGTTTAATAGGCCAAGGAGAGTCTGATTTAGCCGTTCACATGCCCCGTTGCCCTGGGGATGATATGGGGTAGTGCGGCTCTTAGTACATCCATAAAGCCGACACAACTCCCGCATCACCTCAGATTCAAAGGCACCCCCCTGATCTGAGAGCACCCGCTCCGGGCATCCAAACACCTGTATGACGTTCTTCCAGAGGGCCTTCGCTGTAGTCGGAGCCGACTGGTCCCTGGTTGGAACGGCAAGAGCATACCGGGAGAATAAGTCTGTGATCACTAAAATGTAAGGGAAGGGATCATTCACACGGCCCAGTGAAAGGTAGTCCATTGCAAGTATTTCAAATGGGTAATGACTCACCACAGAGCTTAGGGGCGCCTTCTCCTCCCGACCAGGCCGTCCCAACACACACTGCCGGCATTCCCCTTCCCAACGCTTGGAGTCCCTCAGCAAGCCCTTCCAGAAGACCCGACCTCTGAGTGCCTGGACCATCCGTTGCCCTCGTGCATGGCCAAGGGTCTGGTGGTATGATGACCATACTTCCTGTCGCTCCTGGGTGGGTACAACTACCGGGGATAGGAGTTGTCCAGTGGCTGGATCCTTGCTCTGACGCACCAGGACCCCATTGTAAAGCTGCAGTCGTTCCCACTCTGCGAGGAGGCGCTGCCCGTCAGATGTGAGAAGCCGGGAGTCAACTTGTGTAACTGGTTTACCTTCTCCTTTCCATCGACGAATTGCTCCTAGGTCTGGATCACGCTGTTGGGCACTAGACCAGTCCACTCTTCCACCATCCACCTCTGCCTCCGTCTCATCAGCCAAGCCGCCAAGGGGACTCTCGAGGGTTCTCACTTCAATGGCGTCATCTCCAGCTTCCGCGGGCAAACGGGATAAGGCGTCTGCATTCTTATTAGTGGACCCAGGCCTGTAACACAACTGAAAATTAAAACTGGCTAATTGCGCCGCCCACCTCTGCTCCGTCGCACCCAGGTTGGCCGTCTGGAGGTGAGTCAGTGGTCGGTTGTCGGTATAGACCTTAAATGTAGCCCCCCACAAATAATCCTTAAACTTTTCGGTTACAGCCCATTTAAGCGCGAGGAACTCAAGCTTAAATGAGCTGTAATTCTGGTCATTTCTCTCTGCTGGATGCAAGCTACGGCTAGCGTAGGCAATGACACGCTCTTTCCCCTCTTGCACTTGGGCAAGCACAGCCCCCAAGCCATGGAAACTAGCATCGGTATACAAACAAAAAGGCGATGAAAAATCAGCGTATGCGAGGACCGGAGCTTGGGTGAGTGCCCGTTTCAGGGCTTCAAAAGAAAGTTGACAATCCGGTGTCCAAGTAATTTTCGCCGTCTTGCGACCCTCGGTGCCTTGCAGCAAGCTGTTCAACGGCCCTGCCACCTTCGAGAATCCCGGGACGAAGCGCCGATAATAGCCCACAAATCCCAGGAACGAGCGTACCTCCTTCACCGTCGTGGGAACAGGCCACTCTTGGACCACTAGTGTCTTGTCGGGGTCTACTGCCACTCCCTGCTGGCTTACGATATGGCCCAGGTACTTTACTTCCCTCTGGAACAACTTACACTTCTGTGGATGTAATTTTAAGCCGTGGTGCCCCAGTCGCTCAAACACCTGCTCAAGGTGGTACAGATGGGTGTCGAAGTCGGCCGAGTAGATGATTATGTCATCCAAATAGATCAGGAGGTAATCGTTCACCCGCTCCCCCAGACACCTCTGCATGAGGCGCTGGAAGGTAGCGGGTGCATTACAGAGGCCAAATGGCATCCGCTCCCACTGGAACAGCCCCATCGGCGTCGTGAAGGCGGTTTTTTCCTTGTCCTGGGGATGAACCTCAACCTGCCAGTAGCCACTGGCCAGGTCAAGGGTGGAGTACCACATGGCTTTCTTCATCCCAGCCAGTGACTCCTCAATGCGCGGGAGAGGAAAGGCATCTTTATGCGTGACCGCATTAAGCTTGCGGTAGTCCACGCAAAATCGCCAGCTGCCATCTTTTTTCCGCACCAGTACCACTGGTGCCGCCCAAGGACTGGAACTCTCGGTGACGATGCCACTAGCCAGCATCCCCTGCAACAGGGTGCGCAGTTCGGGGTATAAGCTCGGCGGCACTGGCCGGTAACGCTGTCGAATCGGAGGGGCATCCCCCGTGGGGATGGTATGTAGTACAGCACTGGTCCGCCCATAGTCCTCATCATGAGCTGCGAAAACATGAGTCCAGCGATGGAGTAGGTCTGTCAGCTGCTTCTGCTGCCCCTCGGTTAATCCATCTCCCTCCAGAGACAAAGCCGGGTGGATACCTGATGGATCAGCGTTCACTGAACGGATGTCAACCTCCACCTCCTGTCCCCCTTTATACTGGAGAACCAGTTGCTTCGTTCCCTGTACATCGGCGGGCTCTATCTGGACAATCCTGGCCAGGGGCTTACGGGGCGGCAAAGTCACAGGGTAGGGGTGTGGATTGCAGATTCGAAGCGCCAACTTCCCAGCTTGCATCTGGATTAAGGCCCGGCCCACTCGCCACTCCTGCATTTCGTTGCCAAGGTCTTCCACCATCACGCAACAGTCAGGATGTCCCACGGCCTGGGGGACATGAGCCCAAATCAGGGTCTCGGTGAGGGGTGCCAACTCGACTGGACCTTGTTGCAGTCGTGCTGTCCCTTGGAAGTCGGCCGGGGGACCTAATGCTTGCACGCGACGACACACTTGAAAAGCCCTTTCCCACGCTTCACCAGCTCTTCTGGAAACCGAGGACTTGAAAGCAGCTAGGCCCGGGTGTCCACTCTGGAAGAGCCCCTCCCAGCAGTGGCTGATTACATTCATGCCCAGGATACCGTGGTCGGCTTGCAGACAGTCGTCCTCCACGATGACCACTCCTTTCGCTGGCACCTTCACTCCCCCCACTTCAAAATCCAAGACTGCATAGCCCACATAGGGCAATTTAAGGCCATTGGCAGCTCTTAATGTTAGCCACGGGATCTCTTCAGCCCCATGGACCGCCTCTTGGCAGAAATAACGTTTAAATAGTGTTTGACTAAACAAAGTCACTTGAGACCCCGTGTCTAGAATACACGGGATAGCAGTGCCCTGGACTAGAATTTCAACTTCTGGGCACCGCCCAATCAGCACGGGCTTAAGGGGGAGTTCGGTTTGGGTCCCCTCCTCGGCCACCTGCCCGACGGTGGTCGAGGCAGTCAAAAACCCTGGGGGGAGGGCTGCTGTTGTTGCTGGGGGCAGTCTCTCTGCATATGCCCCGGCCGATCACATCGCAAACAGATAGGCCGGCCCTGGTCATCCCATCTCAGTCCTCTATCCCGGCGGCGTCTTGGGCGAGAGTCGTTATTCCATCTGGGCGGGTTTCTTGCTCCCGACGGACCTGGTGGTGGAGGAGGAGGAGGCTGGTTTTCCCTGAACTGCTGGCGTATCTCTCCCAAGATGCTATCCTTGAGGGTCGTCATCTGCTCTCGGACTTCAGCCAGCACTTCCGCCTTTAACGCCTTCTTGACTTCTTGCCACTCATCGGCCGACTGGACTGGGGGCGGGGCTTTCGCGGGCACATAGGTCCTCCGAGTGCTGGCTTCCTCTTCGTTGTGTTCCAACTCGCGCTCAACTGCTTTAGCCTCCTTCTTTATGGCTTCAAATGTTAGGTTTGGATTACGTCGGTGTAGTTTCTGGAGCTCCAGCTGCACAGGCCCCGGGCGGAGACCAGCCACCAGTTGTGACCGCAACATCTCATCATCATCATTCCCCTCTCCTTCAGGTCTGGGGTCCTTCACTCTCCACCTGGCAAGACACTCACGCAGCCGTAAAATGAAGCCCCCACATCTTCCCCAGTCTGTTGCTTACACGTAAAGAATTTAGCACGGAGTTGGACAATGGTAGCCTTTTCCCCATAGAGGCCCTCTAAGGCTTTAAAAATTTTAGTTGGGGAGTCTCTGTCTGTTGGAGGAAGCAGTAATACTTCCCGTCTTGCTTCGCCTTGAAGGGCACTCAGTACAAAATCACCTTGCTGGGCCTGAGTGAGGCTCTGAGCGCGGAGAAAAATTTCAATTTGGGTCCGCCAGTCACTAAAAACAGCATTGTTATCTTTATCGCCAAACTTGGGCACCCAGGGTCCCCCCAAGAACCACGGCATCACTGTAACATTACTTGCACTGGCTGAATTACTTCCCTGTGCTGCATCTTCCATATTGTCTGTGTTAAGGGAGTCCTGCCAAAACTACGCCAAAATGTCAAGTCACCACTACTAACACAGGTCAAGAACTCCCCGGTCACAGACAATACTCAGAGGCAGAAATATAATTAAATGCTTATTTATTTATACAAATTGAGTCACAAAACAACCAGTTGGCACAGGGGAAGTCAGATGTCGTATATACCAATGAAGGGGGGTGGAGGCTACACACTATACCCCGCCCACTCCGCTAGCTGGCCCCCAATAATAAGTTAGACTAGTACATGCACATAATATAAATTGTTTCCATGAATAAACACACCAATATGCTACCTTAATAAATACACAACATGTTTCATGGAAGCACACCCATAAATAGGATAAACAAATATGCACACATCAATTCATCAGCACAGCTCAGCCCACAGCAAACTAAAATGTCATAGTGCAAACCCACACAGTTAGGAGGAGGACAGCAGACAATAGGCAGAGATAAAGTCAGTACAAACACACACCCCAAAGGCACAAAGCCCTCCCCTCCCAACAGTCCATGGAAATATAAAGAAAACGGTACTGGTCGGGCAGGCCCTCCGACCAGTACAAAAAGTCAACTTGGTTCGCACACTAAAACGTCAATCACTCACGACAGTCCAATCCGTCCCGAGAGCAGCCTGACGACGAGCCCGCCCCCTGTGAGCCTGTCGCGATCAGGGTTCAGGGATTCCCCTTAACTGCGATGACGTCACACGCTCCGCTTGCGTGCCACAGGAAATCCCAGCTTCAGGAGAAACACAAACACAGCATCAGACGGCCTCCCAAGACGCAGCAAACAGATAAAGCATGCAGTAGACAGAGCAAGAATAACTTCCCTTATTGGAATAGTTTGAGAACGTTGCATCAACTCTCAGCGTCGATCTCTCATCCGAACTCGGCGGCTGAACTTCGTGGGTGGGATCGCACCTGTCGGCTCGGCTACCGCTGCAATCACAATTGGACGGGAATCAGTGTACGGCAAAACAACAACTCAACGCCACTCACATGCTGGGTAAGTAGCCAACTCAGACGTTCCTTTGTATACTCAGTCCACAGCATTCCTCCTCTCCGTGCAGCTCCTCGTCCGAGCCTCCAAGCGTCCCGTTCTCCCGTCTCCCTTGTCAACATAGCCCGCCTGCTTTTATAAGGAAAACCCAACCCCACGCCACCAATCAGTCTATCAGTCAATTAAGTCATTATTGGCGCTGGGGAGGGAACACACAACTCGCACACAGACATGCAGGCCATTTGTCCAGGGCCATTCCAATATATATATACAATAACAAGGTTCGCATTATAGCACATAAAACATTCTTATATAATAACAGAAGACGCAACATTCTAATATGGCTGAGACACGACACATATAGGGTGAATAATGCAAAAGATAAGAATATGGTGCCTTAATTGAGACATAATCACTCATTTGTGTAATCTTGTATTTTGCGGGCACTATCATAGCTGCAACTCCAGATTTGACCCATTGGTGGCGCTGTACCATGTTGATCTGAAACTTATTGACAGGCTACTTAGTTTCACTTTGGAAACAAATTGTGGTAGAATTACATCAAAATAGTTACTAGACAAAACTAGACAATTTTAACAAGTTCATGGTGGCAAACCAAGGTAAGCAGAGCAACTTCATAAAAAACGCTAAGCAGCAATGTGAAGGATTTGAAGTTGGATGGGAGACCACATGGCCTGGCTTGAATTTAGCATAAATGTCATATTCAAGCAAATATGTCTTGTTTTCAGCATTTTTTTTTTTGTTGACTAGTTTTAAGAAAATATGGCTAGTTTATAGACTCTAGATCTCAAAAATAAGAAAATTAATCTTAGTATTTTTTCTTGTTTCAAGAAATGTTGCTTGAAATAAGTCTAGACTATTTTGCTCATTTTAAGAATTCTATTTTTGCAAATTTTAAGAATTCTTACCTAGAAAATTTTGCTTACCCCATTGGCAGATTTTTTTTGCTCAATACAAGACAATATGACATAAATTTAAGAATTTTCATCTTATTTCTAGAGGGGCATTTTTTGCAGTGTTGTGTAAACTGATTGGTGGAACGAGGGTTTCCTGTACTTCACATCCGCAGCTTCACACCCAGGTTACGCGCAACGCCATTCACGCCCCCTCCTCCAAGTTTCGCACCATATTATGGAATTACTTATTCAAAGTTCGGGGTCTGAACAGACGTGTTGATCCATCAAGAGTTGGCTATGAAATGTAGACAAGGCAAGGTTGGTATTACTTTTTTAAAAGCTTTTTTAAGTGAAAGCGATTAAGAGTAATTTGTCAATACAGTCGAGTGTGCGGATTCCCCGTTGCTGTCTGCATCACGGGGGAAGACGTTAGCGAGCTAGCCATAGCTGCTACTGGAGATGCTAGCTCTAGCTTCCTGAGCTAACCAGCAGGCATTATTTTTGTTTTTCTTTTCTTTTAACTTGGTGTGCTTGCTTACATTCCAGAAAGGTTGAAGTGACGTTGTTTGTTTTGTTTTGTTTCCTTTACATTTGGTGTGTTCTGTTATTTTGATCCACTTTACTTTATTATTCCACAAGCGTGTTTGCAGTTCATGTGGCTAACTTTGCTTAGCCGCTTTGCCTTGCTTCTTTGACTTTGTCCTCCTCGCCGCCACTCACACTGACGTTGACTATCGCGGGCATCAGTATTTATAGCATTTCGTTGGGGATGCGACACATACGTCCTACACTGCTGCAATGCTTAGATACATGCCCCTGGTGGATGGGAAGAGAATAGATGATAAAGGATTTTGTTATATACAATTAACATGATTGTTGCTGCCTAATTTTTTCTTTTCTTTTATTATTATTATTTTATTAATTCGTTCCGATGAACTTGTTCTGATTAGCCTACATGATTGCTCTAGAACAGTGGTTGTCAAACTGGGGTACGAGTACCCCTGGGGGTACTTGGATGGGTTCTAGGGGGTACACAAAACTAATCTGTGAATGGGTTTTCATTTCTCACCAGCATAAAAATAATATAGAGAAAGATCTAAAAACTGTCCCCAATACCCCCTTTTGCTATTAAATTGCATGTATGTGCTCACATTTTTTTAATTCAGCAATAACTAAGCAAAAACTTCAAGGTGTTTTTGGTGCGGGGGGTACTCGGTAGGACCAGAGTGTCTCAGGGGGTACGCAACGGTAAAAAGTTTGGGAACCACGGCCCTAGAATGTAGAATTTCCTTTTGGGTTTTATTTCACAAGGGATTTGGATGGATTATTCAGATGAGCTGTGAAATATCTGGAGAGATATGAATGGTTTCAATTCTATGTGTGTGTGTGTGTGTGTGTGTATGTGTATGTGTGTGAATGTGTGTTTGGGGTGGGGGGTATGGATTTTTGTTTTTCTCCCTCTTTTTCTCTATCTTTTCTCTTTCTTCTCTTTCCCCATTTTTATTTATTCTCAGTTTCACTCTGCTCAGGTTCTACAACAAAATGTTTGGTAGACCCACAACACAGTCAGGCTTGATACAAGAGCACCAGGACTATGACATCTAACCTTAGGAATCTGCGACTGGTTTCCTGGAATGTCAAGGGAGTAAATAACACTGCCAAGGCTCATAAGGTATTATCACACCTGCAACATCTTAAAGGAGATATCATATTTTTACAGGAAACACATCTTAGAACATCTGACATCTCTCGTATAAAAAGAGCATGGATGGGTCATCTGTTTCATTCAAGGTATACTGAAAAGGCTAGAGGGGCTGCTATACTTATTAATAAAAATGTTGTTTTTGAGCCAACTGACACACTTTCAGATCCTAATGGCCGATATGTAATTGTCGCGGGCAAATTACATCATATCCCTGTGGTTCTGGCCTGTGTATATGCACCAACATGGGATGACGATAAATTCATTTCTAATATTTTCTCTATACTCACTAATGTTGATAGTCACCATCTTGTCATTGGAAAAGATTTTAATCTGGTCCTGAATACAGAACTGGACATATCGTCCACCAGGCCTCTGTCACTGTCCAACTCAGCCAAAGCCTTAAAATTCCAGGCAAATCAGCTAGGCTTGTCTGACCCTTGGCGAGTTAGATTTCCTGAGAAGAAAGCCTTCTCCATTTTCTCCCATGTACACCACACCTACTCACGTATAGATTTTTTCCTGCTGGACAATAAATTAATGCACCTTGTTAACTCCACTGAATATCATAGCATAGTTATTTCGGACCATGCCCCCGCTTCAGTAGACTTTTCACTTCCTCAAGGTAAACCACCATCCAAAAAGTGGCAACTTAATTCTTACTTACTGTCTGATAATGCATTTAAGGACTTCTTAGCAACTGAAATGAATTTCTACTTCCAACACAATGATACCCCAGATGTTTCTTGTAGTACTCTATGAGAGGCCTCCAAAGCTTTTCTCTGTGGCCAAATTATATTATTTGTGTCTCAGCTTAAAAAAAGAGAGCGATCTAGAATATTGGATATAGCTAATGAACTTCAAAAGATTGATAATGAATACTCAGTGACCCCCTCCCCTAATCTATACTCAAAACGGTTAAAACTCCAATCAGAACATGACTTGCTTTTAACAGGGCAGGCTGAAAAACAACTGCTACTAACCAAACAGCGTTACTTTGAACAGGGAGATAAGGCAGGTAAACTTCTGGCACATCAGGCACGGGTAGCTGTTACTTCTAGACTGATCCCACAAATCAAATCTCCGTAAGGTGATCTTGTTTCTGATCCTGATGAGATTAATCAAACCTTTTCTAATTTCTATTCTAAGTTATACTCTTCTGAGTCCTCCCAAGACTTGTTTAAAGATACTAACACTCTTAATAAGTTACTTTTTCCTAAAGTTAGGGATGATCTAGCCAATGACTTGGGTCAGCCCATTACTGTTTTGGAGGTCCAAGAAGCAATTAAGCAGCTTCAGAGTGGTAAATCACCTGGACCAAATGGCTTCACAGTGGAGTATTACAAAATGTTTTCTGGCACTCTGGCTCCAATATTAGTGAGAGTCTTTAATGAGGCCTTTAGTGAAGGTTGCCTCCCTCCATCTCTGTGTGATGCCTCCATCTCATTGCCAGCTAAGAAGGGTAAGGACCCACTCCTATGTGACAGCTACAGGCCGATCACTCTTTTAAATGTGTCAAAATTTTAACTAAAGTCTTATCCAGTCGTATTCAGCAGGTAATGCCCTTTTTAATTTCTCCTGATCAGACTGGTTTTATTTTAGGGAGGCAGTCTTTCTATAACACCAGGAGACTGCTTAACATTTTACTTAGCCAAAGCTCTAATCAACCTGAGGTTGTGGTGTCTTTAGACGCAGATAAAGCATTTGATAGAGTGGAGTGGAATTACCTGTTTTTTGTACTAGGAAAATTTGGTTTCAGTTCAGAATTTATCTCTTGGATTAAGCTCCTGTATACATCCCCTAGAGCATCAGTGCGCACCAATGACCAGCTGTCTGCACCCTTCCCTCTATACAGAGGCACACGCCAGGGGTGTCCACTTTCACCTCTACTATTTGCTCTTGCCATGGAGCCCCTTGCTATGTGGCTTCGCATGGAGGATAAATTTGAAGGCATCACACGTGGGGGCCTCGCCCATAAGCTTTCCTTGTATGCCGATGATCTTTTATTGTATATATCTAACCCTACATCCTCCTTGCCAACTATTCTTCACATCTTAGACCAGTTTGGGAGGCTCTCTGGTTATAAGCTAAATCTGAATAAGAGTGAGTTGTTCCCAATTAATGCTGCAGCGAGTAAACTTCCTGCCTCATGCTTTCCCTTTAAAGTGGTCCCTGAGGGGTTTGTTTATTTAGGAATATTCATTACAACATCAGTTTCAAATATTTTTACAAGAAACTTCCTAACACTTCTAGACACCTGTAAATCTGGTCCAATCTTCCTATATCCATGATGGGCCGTGCAAATCTCATAAAAATGGTGGTGTTGCCCAAATTCTTATACCTTTTCCAGCATGTCCCAGTAATGATCAATAAATCTTTCTTTTGCACTTTAGACAGCTATATTAGCTCTTTCCTGTGGAGTAATA
Source organism: Sardinella longiceps (assembly GCA_027497455.2). Classification (NCBI taxonomy): domain Eukaryota; kingdom Metazoa; phylum Chordata; class Actinopteri; order Clupeiformes; family Clupeidae; genus Sardinella; species Sardinella longiceps. The sequence goes on along the minus strand of JAODXP020002564.1, from coordinate 16,316 downwards.
AACCCGCTCGCATCAGGAAGTCAGTACTGCAACTTCCAAAGGCCAAAGGAGGCGTTGGTCTACCAAATTTTTGTTGGTACTATTGGGCATGTAATATAAAGAAGTTACTCTATTGGGTTAAGAACAGCACAGAGGTTACTAGAGCCCCCTGGGTTCACCTGGAATTCTCTTCCTACTCTGTGGTATCCTCCCAGCTACCCCTCCCAAAAAATATCTCTAAAAACCCAATTGTTCTCAATACTATCAAAATATGGACACAATTTCGAAAGCATTTTGGCCTAATAAAATCCTCAACAGTTGTCCCCATTTTGAACAATCATCTTTTTCCTCCCTCTTGCTCAGACCCAGCATTTCAAGTATGGGCCACTAAAGGTCTCACTATCATCAGTATCCTTTACAATAAAGGAATTTTCTCTTCTTTTGCAGATCTGTCAAAAAGATACGACCTACCCAATGCTCATCTTTTTAGATATTTTCAGATTAGGCACTATGTACAAAATCAATTCCCCCATTTTCCCAAATGTCCTCCAGACTCAGAACTTGACACTATTCTTTTTCTTGAGGTCTTATTTCTCATATTTATAACACAGTTGAATCTACTCGCCAAAACCCCATTGCCACTCTCAAGCAAACTTGGGAGGAAGACCTAGGGCTAACGATATCTGATGCACAGTGGGAACATATACTGGGTCTTGTTCATCCCTCTTCCATATGTGCAAGACATGGCCTAATACAATGTAAAATCCTACATAGAGCATATCTGACCAATGTGAAGCTGGCAAAGATATATCCAGACAGGAGTGATGATTGTAATCGATGTAAGAACTCACCAGCTGACCTTATACATATGTTTTGGTCCTGTCCCAGACTATCAGAGTTTTGGGCTAGTGTATTCAATACCCTTAGTAAAGCCCTGAAATCCCCCATTGACCCTAGCCCCCTCACAGCCCTTTTTGGAATACCTTCTAGGCCAGAGTTGCCAGTACAACAGGTTGTGGCATTCACCACCCTTTTGGCTAGACGATTAATTCTTCTAAAATGGAAACATGCTTCCCCTCCTACACATGGCAGTTGGATTCAAGAAATATTTCAGTGTATAAAGCTAGAGAAGATGCGGTTCTCCTTAAGAGGCTCCCTTGGCCGCTTCCATAAAACCTGGTCGCCTATCTTAACATACCTAGAAACAACTACTGTACAGCCTGAAAACATATGAACTAGCAGAGTTATACCAAACATAATAACATTAACTCTTTAAAGTAATTCTATAATGTTTAGATATCCTTAGTATATATTTTTCTTTTCTCTTCTCTACCCCTTTTTTTCTCTCCCTTTAAGTGTTGTTTGTGTGTGTGTGTGTGTGTGTGTGTGTATGTGTCTTGGGTTGAGGGAAGGAAAGAGGGGTATGGGGGGGAGGGGTGGGGGGAGTGGAATATAGGGGCTTGTGAAGGTGTGTGTGTGTGTGTGTGTGGGGGGGGATTCATGTATGTAGTACTTTTCATTACTGTGTTTTGGAGTTACACTGTCACAAATTGTTCTATGAAAATACAATAAAAAGATTTATAAAAAATAAATAAATAAAGGGATATTTATAATACAAAAAATTTAATGAAAAAAATTTAAATGAATAATTTATTTGCAGTTAACTTTGGCATTAATGTAGCCTGGGCCTGCACATACTTCCTGGCTGTCGCTGCATGAAACTTTGCAATCAAGAGGCAATTTTCCCAACTCTTGAGCCCAGAAAAATAAGGACCTGAAGGAGGCGAGCTTACGATAGCTCTGTCCAGCTCTGTCCCATAACATTGATAGTAGTTTGATGGTGTTTGATAGACGTTTAAAATAATCCTGCCCGAAATTCCTGGCAATTCTAGCTTTGCCAGGCCACAGTTCATTCCTGAGCATGCATGTCGTGGATTAATCTGGAGTGAATCAACATATTGCCCTGCTGTGTTTTAGTGCTAGGCGCTATTGAAAGAGATAACAATGAACAAATTTCATGCAACACAGACTGAGATAGCAAAATTTTGGTACCATCTCCAATCAATCCAATCAATTTGAATGACAATTTAGTCATTATAAGGGTGGAAAAAATGCATGTTTTAATCCCACCAGCCATCCAGGATTAACCTGACTCCGCCAGATGGACTTGCTCCCGCAATTCCATCTGGGAACCCTCCGTCGAAGCAGTTTTGGTTCGTTAGCTTCGTTTTCGTTAGTTTAGTTTTGGCTGATTGGATAAGGCATCTGTCTATCACCACCTATGTTCGTGATAGATGATCGTTTGTTGGTTTTAGGTGATTTTAATATTCATGTATGTTGCCCAGGTAAACCCATGGTTAGCGAGTTCTGTTCTTTATTGGAATCGTTTGGCCTTACCCAACATATTAATCAGCCAACTCACGCTCATGGCCACACTCTAGATCTCATTTTAACCTATGGCTTTTCCATTGATTCCTTGTGCATTGAGGACGCATCTATCTCAGATCATATGCCTATTGTGTTTAATGTAAAGTTATGCCACTCCTTGTTTACAACTAAATCCTTGGGTCATTACTCCCGTCAGATTAACTCTTGCATGGTAAAGAATTTCTCTGAATGTTTTTTTAACAAATGATATTACCACCAGTCTTTCCACTGCACATCAGCTTCTCTCTAGTCCAGAGGAGCTGATGCTTCTTTTAACAATTCCTGTGTTGCCATCTTAGACACTGTGGCCCCTCTTAAATTCAGACGTGCCAATTTCAAATCCCAACAGTGGCTTGATGAATCTACCCGCCACCTCAGGCAGGTTTGCCGTAGAGCCGAGCGAAAATGGAAGAAAGACCGCCTCACTGTGTCCCTAGAAATTTTCTTCTTTGTTAGATTTTCAGTCTGCTGCTAAGAAAGCCAGAGCTAAGCATTACTCTGATATCATAGAAAAAAACTCCCACCGGCCAAAAATTTTGTTTAACTGCATCAATTCCATTGTTAACCCCCAGGTGTCGCCAGAGATCGAGGCAACCACTGACCTCTGCGACAAATTCCTAATTTTTTTCATTGAGAAAATTAATAACATTTTCCAGTTTCCCCCTGCCGTACTTGAAACACTCCCTCACTTTTCCAGCACCTCAGCTATTTTTGACCGCTTTCAAGCTGTCTCATACACTGAATTGAGGGATATTGTTAAACACATGAAAACTTCAACCGCTCCTCATGACCCTATCCCGTCCCAAATTATAAAAGAGGCATTTGATGTCATTGGTCCAGGCATTCAAATCATTATAAACTCCTGCCTTGCTGATGGTTTTATCCCCACCTGTTTTAAGCATGCTGTAGTTCAGCCTTTGCTTAAAAAACATAACCTTGACCCAAAATGTTTAAAAAATTTCAGGCCCATTTCCAAACTCCCATTCATCTCCAAAATTATGGAAAAAGTTGTTTTAACACAGCTGCTTCCCTTTCTCAATTCAGCAGAGATCCTGGAGCCATTTCAATCTGGTTTTAAGGCCCGCCATAGCACTGAGACAGCCCTGTTAAAAGTAACAAACGATCTGTTGCTCACTCTCGACTCCGGTGACAATGCGATCCTTATCCTGTTGGATTTGAGTGCAGCATTTGACACTGACGACCATACAGTTTTGCTGACCCGGCTTGAACAGTGGGTTGGGATTAAGGGCTCTGCACTAAAATGGTTCCACTCATACCTCCAGCAAAGAACCTTTTCTGTGGCCATAGGCCAATACTCTTCACCCCCTGCCCCTGTGTCTTATGGGGTCCCTCAGGGGTCCATCCTGGGTCCTGTTCTTTTCTGTTTATATATGCTTCCACTGGGGAACATAATCAGAAAATGTAATATTTCATTTCACTTTTATGCCGACGACTCTCAGTTATATCTCCCTCTCAAATCTGGTAACTCTTTGCAGCCTCTCCTGGAATGCCTGAAAGAAATTAAAACCTGGATGGCCAATAACTTCCTCCAGTTAAATGAGGATACCGAGGGCTTAATCTTTGACCCCACAAAATCTATCAACTCCATCTCCAGCAACGTTGGCTCCCTTTTGCCATTTGTCAAAACCCATGCAAGGAACCTGGGTGTAATCCTAGACTCCCAACTCAGTCTTGACAAACAAATCTCTTCTGTTGTTAAAACTAGTTTCTATCAGTTAAGGATTATTGCAAGACTTAAACGTCATCCATGCATTTATAACCTCCCGTCTAGACTATTGTAACTCTCTGTACTTTGGTCTGCCCCAAACACTTCTGTCACACCTTCAACTGGTCCAAAATGCGGCTGCTAGGTTGCTTACCAACAGGAAAAAGCACGAACACATCACTCCTGTCCTAGCCTCATTACACTGGCTTCCTGTCCAGTACAGGGTCCAATTTAATTACTTTTAATGGTTTTTAAAGCACTTCATGGCCTGGCCCCTAGCTACATAGCTACTGCCATTCATCCCGCTATTGCTACCAGGTCCCTGAGATCCTCCAGTTAAGGTCTCCTTCATGTCCCCCGAACGCGCCTTAAGCTAAAAGGGGACAGAGCTTTTGCAGTCGCTGGCCCCCAACTGTGGAACCATCTGCCTCCTGACATCAGAGATGCCCCGTCTATTACTGTTTTTAAATCCAAACTCAAAACACACCTTTTCACACTTGCATTTCCTACTTACTGCTAACTGGCTATGCCATGTCTTGTCTTGTCAATAAGTATTGTGTTTTGTATCTTGCTGCTGATGTTAATTTCCTGCCTATTTACTATGTTTACCTATGTACAGCACTTTGGTCAGTGTAAACTGTGTTTAAATGTGCTTTAGAAATAAATTTTACTTACTTACTTACTTGATGGGCCAAATCAACCAATCAGACCAACGAAGCATATGACGTACTAAAATACGTACATGTTCTCTAGACCCGCTTCTCATAGTGCCACACCTCAACCCGCCTCAAAGCCAGCACTGATTGGTTCTTTGTCAAGTTGCTAGGTTACGGGGACGCTGGCGATTACGTCGCTTCGTCTAGCTCCTGTTTTTGTTTGATGTTTTCATAATTTAATTTATTTTATGTCTTGTCTCGTCGTTACATGTCCTTATTCGTCTTTTTGAAAATATTCGCTACAAGTACATATAATTTATTTTTTATATGTTTTCGTCAAGTATTTTTTAAGTTATATTGTCAGTTGGATGTGGGATGTCCTGCCGGCCAACGGAAAACATCGGGCAAGTGAGGAAAAGGCTGCTACTGGCTGTTACATTTCCATCGGCAAGGAGGAGAGAGAGAGAGAGATTGACTGAACACCAAGAGAGCCACCGTTTCAGGTCAGACAGTCGTTACAACAACCATGCAGCATGAAACATCGGATCTGATCTATCAACATCGACAGTGCCGTCTCCCTGGCTGTCACGATTCCTCAGTGGGGTGAGAACCCAAATGCAAGGCAACACAAGAGAAACTTGAGACTTGAGACTTAACTCGAGATTTACTAGACTTTACTTGAGAGCAAAGCAACACAGAGACAGGAACGCAACTAAACACACAATGATGGAACAGGGAACACTGGAAACACAAGGCTTAAATACACAGAACTAGAAACACAATCATTAGACACAGGTGGACCAGAAACAAGAAACAAGTGAACACGAGACTAGAAACAATAATCCAATCAAAAGCAATCACGAGAGACAGGTGAGGGGCAGAGACACAGGAGACTAGGAAACACAGGAACTAAACAGGAAACACAAAGTCACATGACAAACCAGGAACTAGACAGGAGACAAGATCACGTGACAAACCAGGAAGCACAGGGAGAAACAAAGCCAGAGACACAGGAAATACAAGGGGGCGTGGACACAGGGTAAACACAAGCACATGGCAAGACTAAGACACATAAAACACAAGAGAGACTAGAGACAGGAACCAAACACTAGAGACGAAACACAAGAGACAAAACCAGAGTCCTGACACTGGCAGCATTGAGCATTTCGGACTGTTTTGGCTTGAAACGTCTTCGGTAACGTTGCCATTGAATTTCAGTTTGCTGCTGACCTGCCGGATGGTTCATCTAGCCTGCTGTCTGCCTCCCCTTCCCTAAAGCCATGATTGCACCATAGCCTGCCTCATTACCTCCCATGGACTGATTGACACTTTTATGTTTTGTCTACGTCTTTTGTGTTTGTCTACGTCTAAGCGCTTTTGAGTGGCCTTTGGTCGATAAATGCGCTATATAAATAAAATTTGCTTACTTACTTACTTACTTACTTACTTGTTTGGCAAACTGCTCCAAATTCTCGTCATTGGAGAGTACCCAGACTGAGCTGTGAGTGTAGACCTGAAGCTCGCGAGATCAGTTTGGTCTCACAAGGCTAATCCCGGATATGCACTGGCTTAAATTTTGATAAAACATGATACTGAGTGCGAACCTTTGCCCAAAGCTCACCTCCTTTTGTGCCATGCATTCAGAAATTAGGTAGCCGATGTAGGGCTGGGCGATATGGCAAAAAAAGTTATCACGATTTATTTTCTTAGATTGAACGATCCCCCCCCAAGTTTGTGTGATAATGATGTTTTGTTATCTGTTAAGTTTCCTAGGTTGCTATGTGCCTTTTTTGGGGAATTAAGGGGTGGAGTTTAGGTGTGCCTGCGAGTGTGTGTGTGCGCACGCGCAGGTGCGAGAGAGTGAGTGTCAGAGAATTGGGAGAGAGACAGTAGCATTGCCGCTGTGTTGGAAGTTCTAAAAGCGGGAGCTGTGGCTAAAACAGCAACTCGTTCTTGTTGTATGTGTCTACAATAAAGAAAGGGAAGTTTACCCTGTTAAACCGTGTCCAGCAGTAGGCTATCACAATACTTTAATTCAGGGTGAAATGCATTTATTGTTTCCATTCGCTCTGCAGGAGGCTTTCATTTTAATGACGAGTTGATTTCATGTTAGACAAAGATAGTCTTTGCGTCTGCATAAATACTATAGAGGACGGATGTCAAACACACCTGGAGTTGAAGATGACAAAACGTCGGAAAAAACTTTTATGTCTCGCATAAGGGTGAATGGGAACCGTAGATAAACGTTGCAAGCGCTGTGCCCCATTATTTCTCCCTTCCTTTTACCGTCAACAACACTCTTGCAATTTAATGATTTTTTTTAATGATCGCGCAAGACTTTCACTTGTGGCTGTCCGTTTACCAACATCTAACTATGGAATGCTCCCAGAATTTCCTAAAGACGATAGAAATGCGTGTGTCTTCATAAATACCCGAAACGACGGCTAAGTTCTCTCTGGTAAAGTTAGGCTTGCTCAAAGCGGTGCAAGGAACTTGGATTGTTAGCAGCAGTCGGCGCGCACCTTTCCACATGTTACGCACATGATCGAGAAAATATGCGCACAGCTGATCACCGTGATCGAACTTTATGCGATCTCGATTAGGGATCGCGATCAAATTATCGCCCAGCCCTAAGCCGATGTCAGTCCAGTGCAAAGCCAGTGCTTATCCTGGATGGCTGGTGCGAATAGAAACAACAAATATGAACACATCTCCCCCATTCTTGCATCTCTACACTGGCTTCCAGTCAAAAGCCGAATCGACTTCAAAATCCTTCTCATGACATTTAAGGCACTTAATGGCTTAGCTCCAGCTTATATTACAGATTTACTTGTTCCATACCATCCTGGAAGACCTCTGAGATCTCAAAATTCTGGTCTCCTTGAAAAAGTGACTATATTTAAAACTACAATTGGGAAAAGAGCATTTGCCTATCGGGCACCTCTCCTATGGAATTCTATTCCTCTCTACATTCGCGAAGCGGACACTCTTAACTCCTTTAAGTCTAGACTTAAAACCTTCCTCTTTGACATGTCCTATAATTAGGAATGGTGCATGGCATATCACCACTCCCCTTGGGCTTTCCTGGAAAGGGCTTCCTCTGCTGTTTTTCCAAGGTGGCCACTGACCACCCCTTTCTGGGCCGGTGAGATGCCATACAACATACCTTAGCTATGCTGCGATAGCCTAGTGCTGCCACCTACTGCACACTTGCCATCCTGTACAACCCTCTTTCTCCTCTCTCTCTCCTGTCTCTGTCATACATGACACACCAAATGAAGTGATATACTCCTAGACTGGCCTAACCCTTTGAGTCTTGTTTTTCTTGCCTCTTCTGCCCCGATGCACAATCCGCCGAGTGGTGAACCGCCAGTCCCCCCTGCCTCCCGGCCACCAACCCCTACCCCACGGATGCTGACCATCCTCCCTTTCTCTCAGAGGACCCATGATGGATCTGGCCTTACGGACCCCTGATGACCACTACCTAGATGGCGACCTCCACCCAATGAACTCTAATGCCACCCCAACTACCGACTCCATCCCCTGACCCTTCTACCCTATTGACTGTCACACAAACCATGTATATATTAACTCAGACTACATTCAGTACCCATGCTGTTCTGAGTAAACTATAGTCAATCAGACTACTGACATTACGGACACTTTATTAGGCCTCAGGCAGCTAGGGCAGAGTCCATGAGGCGTGGATCTGCCCAAGGTTTCTTCCTAGAAATGAATTATTAGCAAATTGTAGGAGTTTTTCCTTGCCCCTGTTTCTCATGGACGCTTACCGTACTGTCTGTAAAGCGCCGCGAGACAATGCACTGTATTTGAGCGCTCTACAAATAAAATTGAATTGAATTAAATTAACGTTTTGTCAGCACTTCCTCTAGTTTACCACCCGAGCCTCGTTTTCGTTCGGAATATGGCGGCCAGGTGAAAAAGGTGAATTGTCATTAAATGCATTTATGCAAACAGGAAGTATTCTAGTTTGCTCCCATTGAATGAATGAATGATGGTGCCGTATCTTAATAATTCCATGATCTTTGGTAGCGCTGCCTGGAAGGCACTGTTGAGGGCAATAAATTCCAACAGCCCACTCACTCACACCTTGCAGTCTGCTAATCAATTCATCCACAGGGGCATTGAGACACTACAATACATTTGTATGTGAGTGATGACATGTAAAATCCCCTGGATAATAATGCAAACTAACTCACTCCCTGAACCTTCATCCTAACCCTAATTTGGGGGGAGTAGTATCTTAAGGGCAGCACTGCCTGGAACTAGGGTTGTGCAATATCGTTATCGGATATAGTCAAAAGCAATTCCCACGATAGGAATTTGTCATATCGGGAAATACGATAGTCAGAAAAAAGTTTTTTTAGCATTTATATTTCCACTGAATAGACTGCACAAGCAACTCTGTCAGGTGAATATTTATTGTCAATAATTAATTTATAATTGATTACCTTTACAAAATTTTCAAGAAGTGTCTTTCTAAACCTTGAAAACGCAACATTTAAAACCCAAGCATTTTCAGGCACCTGTATGAACCCTGTGTTAAACTGTAGACCTAATATAGTTGTTTATCGTCAGTTATCGATATTGTGATTAAAAAAAAAACAGAAAATATATATTTATTATTATAAATGTATTTTTAAGTCCATATCGCCCAACCCTACGTGGAAGGTACCATTGAGGGCAATAAATTCCAAAGGCCCACTCACTCACTCACACCCATCATTAATTCGTCCACAAGGGCATTGAGCCACTACATTACATTTGTATGGGAGTGATGACATGTAAAAACCCCCTGGATGTTTCCTGGATAGTAATGCAAACTACTTTTTTATGAGGCTTAAACAACAATGCAAAATACAGCCAGTTGTAATTAAAGCCTTCAGACAGGACACTTCCCTTTTTGCTGCTCCCCAGCATTCTTCAAGAGAGCAATGGTAAGAACCCCTTTAGAGGTGTACTGAACTTAAAAAGTGTTAAATATTAATCTTACTGGCCTAGTGGATTAGCTTTACTGCTAAATATCTCTTGCTCTACTCATTTTTTATTTGATGTTGTAACAGCTAAAACCTACACCTTTTTAGCTTGGCTTATCACTCTTACTCCTAACCATGTTTATTGTCTCAGAGTTTATTTCTATTTTCTTTTTAATGCTAGCAGTGTTTTGGCTTTTCTCTCTTTTATTGCCTGCAGTGCCAATTGCTGTATGCTTTGCTGCCAATGTTTTTTTGTTTGTTTTTTCCTCCCTGTGGCTTTGTGTCTGTTTATTCATATTCCTGTTTGCTTTTCCTCAGTACTTTGTTATTAAACTAACTTTTACTTCACAATAAATCACAATTATCAACGTACACATGTATTAAGGTCTCAACACCTTGAGGTCATCTGTGGCTGTTGACATAGGTAGCTATTGTTAATGCACTACTCTGAATTGTATACTGATCAGGTACTCAGGTATGCAGTATTATTATCCTGTGATGTGGGTAGTTACATGGGAGACTGATGTGTGTGTGTCTGTGTGTACTGTATGTCAGATGGATGAATGGGTGGATGAAGTTTGATGGCTGCCTCTGTCTGTCTTGGATGCTGTAACAATGCAAATTTCTCCATTGTGAGACCAATAAAGGGATATCTTATCTCATCTTACCTATCTCTGTCTAAATTTCCAAGGCTGATGACTGCAGTGAACTAACAGCCATGCTCAGGATGTACTACCTCTGCCCTGTGTACGCCATAGAGTTTGCTCTTGGTTTCCTTGGCAACCTATTGGTTGTCCTGGGTTACCCACTGTGTCTTCCAGAATGGCGGAGCACCAACGTTTACCTGTACAACCTGGCGGTGTCCGACCTCATCTGTATGTGTGCCCTGCCCCGCCTGTCTTACTTGTACGCCTACAACATGGAGGATACATCGCCATTTAGCTGCGTGTTCAACCGTTACGTCCTGTTTGTGAACATGTACTCCAGTGTTGTCTTCATGATGCTGGTTTGTGTGGATCGGTACCAACTGCTATGCTACCCATTCCGCAATCACATCCTGCTGAGGTCACGCGTTGCCATCTACATCTCCATCTTCACCTGGGTCTTTGTCAACGTCGAGATTTGTCCGCTGCTCTACTACACCGTCATGGACAATAATCGTATGGACGGGACTGTGTGCCACGACTTCTCCAGCCTCTCCAAGACACAGGGCTTATTGGGGTACAGCCTGGCTTTGACCATGGTGGGGTACATCATTCCCCTCGTGGGGCTCTTCCTGTGCACATACAAGATGGCCTCCATACTGCGGACGGCGGAGGAGGCCTGGGCGGTGTCGTTCCGGAAGCCTGTACGCGTCATCCAATCAGCAGCAGTCATGTTTGTGGTACTCTACCTGCCCTACCACATCATGAGGAACGTGCGGATCGTGTCACGGATGTCACCCGGACTGTCGGACTGTACCGTCATCCAAATTGAAGCGGTGTACATTGTGACGAGGCCTATGGCTTATGCACACAGCGTGATCAACCCGGTGTTTTACGTGCTTATGACAGAGCGCTTCCAGGAGCTGCTATTGGCCAAGCTTCATCGCTGGAGGAGAGTCTTGGTGTCATGCATTCAGATGTCATGACACACACAATGTGTGTGATTACTGTGATTTCTATTATTATTTCATTTATTTTTTAAACACTACTCTTGTGTTAGGTGGCCTACATAAATTAAAGTGACTAATTCATCTTTTTACCTTTTTCATCTGTTGTTTAAGCATTGAAATATTAAACACACCAACACACACACCAAAACAGCCCTGGCCCGTTGGCCACATACGCAGTGCCATGCATCACGGTAGGTAGGTGCTACACATTGGTGATGGTTAATGAGATCCCCCTTCCAATTTAAAGCTCTTTGTCTGCACGGATTCTGTCTGTTTCTTTGTGTTTGATGCACTTTCTTCATTGAGTTTAGATACCTGCCAGATATGTGAGGATTGAGAGAGACTACTAGGCCCATACTGTGACTGGGCATCCCTGACCTTTAGAGAGCGGTCTACCTCAGTGATGAAACAGCATCACAGCATTAAAACTACAAACTATGTGAACCGGTCATCCCATGAGAGGGACTTTACAGTGAAGCTTAGATGCATAGTAACATCACAAGTGCAAGAGTCCCTGTGATGGTATTGGCGGTGGTACAGTTACGGTTGCAAGTCAAGTCACTTTATTTATATAGCACATTTCCTGATCCAAAGTGCTTTTCAAAATAAACAATAAACAAATAATAATAATAAACAAATGATGATAATAATATGCAAATAGCCAAATAAAACTAAACAAACAAAAATAATAATAGAGGAAAAGGGGTTAGGAAGTATTAAAAGCTAGGGAGAAAAAACATATGTTTTTAACTTAATGTGTTTTAGACTTAAAAAGATCAATAGTATGAATGGACCTAATATGCTCTAACCACTTGGTGGGCATCACATGTTTTAAAATAAAAAAGCTTAAAGGTTGTTTTAAGGACATTATTGGACATTCACAAAGCAAGCCATTTTGAAGCAGAAAAGGGGGGATTCTAAATGAGCCAAATATCTGAGACAGGACCAATAGTCAAAATTTTGGTGTTGATGAGAACTATTTTATCCTAGACACTCCAGAAAATGGGCTAAAACATGCTAAAAAGTGAACTTCCCCTTTCACGAAGTAAACTGAGTTGAATCAACATATTAAAACATTCCTACCAGTATTAATAATGTAGGCCCATTTAAAAAAAATGCATGATGCACCATTTCCATTTTGTATTCTACGCAACCACCACAAGGTGGAGACAAAACCCATCTCATCTCACCAAAATTATGTCTCATCCACTTGACTGCTAAAAGCCAGATGGCATTCTTGTTTCTGTCGCTGCGTTCTGTGTCTGCAATTTACCTGCAGTGCTCTTTTCTCTACAAATCTAATGGAGAATTTTTTGTAATAATCAATCTCATAGCTAAGTAGGATATTTACTTTAAGTACTCTAACTTAAAAACAAAGTGTTGTTTCTCCTTGAAAACTCTTGAGGGAAATTATACATCCAACCCTCTGCTTGCAAGTGAAAGGAGGAAGAGAGTATGAATGCTATGCTTTAACTGTACATAGAATGTAGCGCACACTCATGTCTTCTTTTTCTTTAGTTTATTTTCACCGACTTTTCGGCCGTGTTTCAATGCTATGCTTTAAACCAGGCCTATTCAAATGGAGGCCAGGGGGCAGACGCAGACGCAGAACAACTGAAAAGATGCTGGAAGAGTGCCTGATGCCATCTGTCAAGCATGGTGGAGGTAACGTGATGGTCTGGGGTTGCTAGAATGCCAAAGGTCTGCAATGCTGCAAATGGAGCATTCTTTGACGAAAGCAAAGTTTAAAGGAGAAATTTATTATTTCAAATAAAAATCCTTATTTCTAACCTTGTCAATGTCTTGACTATATTTTCTATTCATTTTGCAACTCATTTGATAAATAAAAGTGTAAGTTTTCATCGAAAACACAAAATTGTCAGGGTGACCCCAAACTTTTGAACGGTAGTGTATATATATTTTTGAATTACCATATATGCTGACTGAACTGTTGTACCCTCTTGTTAGTGGTTTATGCTATTGTGCAACCCAGCTTAAGTTCTTGATTTTGAAATGTGGCCTGAGTGGCTTGAGAAACTAATTGAATAGTCCTGCTCTCTAAACGCAGCTCTACAACATTAGGAATCTACTTCCAGTTTCACTTTTCACCTCAACTTCAATAGCATGCAAATGGACAGCTACACTCAGGCAGCGATGCCAACTATGATATGCCTGTCCTGAGGCGACCTGTCATCACCCAGCCCCTCTGCAGCTGCTTCCCCTTGCCATAGGGGTTCGATTACCGCTCAACAGAATTGTTTTTGTCTACTTCTGGGGTTAAAAGGAGCAGAATGTAAGAAATACTGTACATTCAATAAAAATGCCTTGATATGTCACCAGACATGAAAGAATCATGTTAATTTCAAACACTGACATCACTGACAGTAGTCTAGCCAGAATATTTACATTTGAAAAGAGAAGCTGCAGAGTATTGTTTGTCTTGTCATTTCAAGTACTGTTTGTGTTGTCATTGTCAAGGCCTCATTATTGCTTCCAAAATACGTTGTGACGAAGTGAGAAATAAAACAAGGATATTATTTATAGGAGATGCTTTTTAAAGATTGAGATGGCTGAACACTGCAAATAATTTTGAACATAATTAGTACCAATTTTGGCCACAATCTTACTGCTACTGTAAGGCCAGGCCCATTGTAACCTCCTCCACTCATTTAGCTCTTCATAATGCCAATTCTTGTGTTTGTTCAGGCTGTGTCAAAATGATTAAGAGCTTTTCAACCACCAGAGGGGGACCAGTGCAGACAAAGTGTTATTCTGTTCTGTAACGAGGCTGTTCTGTAAGTTGGAAGCCCCTCATATTGTATTTTGCCCCATGCTTTGTTTTTGTCAACACGGATCACACTAATGCAACATTTTTTTCTTTCAGTTTTTAAGCTGTAAATACACCTGTAAAGATTTCTATTACATAGAAACATATACTAAACATAAACATATACATATACTGCTTTCAGTTGTTTTTCAAGTATTAAAAAGCTTGAAGAAACGTTTAATTTCACATTAGGCAGTTGGCCAGATGAGGCACCTTTTCGCTACAACTAACCCACTACAGGACTACAGTCAACAAAAATTTAGCTGACGCAAACAGTCAGATGTGTACAGGAGATGAATGGTGGAACTGTAAAACATCAAAAAATGATTGGTCCTATCGAATCTGAAAGAAATACTTGCAGCCTGGAAAGAGGCAATATATTTCAGCCTCTCTCTGACCTTCACCACGGTCTTACTGTGAATGATGCCATGTTGACGGCGGATACGCGTCTTTTAGCATCTGTAGTCGGGATCAGCTCTATGTTCCCACAGCTCTATGTTCCCACAGCTCTATGTTCCCACAGCCCTATGTTCCCACAGCTCTTTGTTCCCACAGCTCTATGTTCCCACAGCCCTATGTTCCCACATTTGTTAGGAATTTTTTTTTGACTGAATTTTTGGAAATTAGACCCTATGTTCCCACATTTCTTAGAAAATTTGGGAAATTGGGCCCTATGTTCCCACAGCCCCACATGCTCTCACATGACAAAGATTTTTTTTTTTAAAATTAGACCCTATTTTCCCACAGCTATATGTTCCGATAAGGTCATGTTTACACCAACACAGGTTATATTTATCCATTTAGCCCTTCTGATCACATTAGAATGGAGGATTCTGAAACTGAGTCCAAAAATGATTGCTGAGGTTGATTTAAAAAATGATCGCTGAGGTGGATGAATATAAAATCGTTGTGGAATGTGGACGCAAAACTAAACCCCACTACCTGGAAGGCACTATTGAGGGCAAATAATACCAAAGATCGAATCTTGCTTGAACTTCCATAGGGGGTCTACCAGGCAGGGGTAGAAATGTGGGACTATAGTACCTAACTTTGAAGAAAGAAAAAAAAAAAAACTCTTAGAAATGTGAGAAAATAGGGCTGTGGGAACATAGAGCTGTGGGAACATAGGGCTGTGGGAACATAGAGCTGTGGGAACATAGACATGCTCCCCTGTAGTCTACCGACTGTGTTGTGCTTGTTTGCTTGGGCATCAAGAACACACACACAGGTTGTTTGCAAACAACACTAGCCTGAGACCCTAGACATGGAGGCTTTAATACTAAGAAGGCTACCATTGATAGACTCATTTTTCGCTCAACAGACTTCTGAATGTACAGCAGTAGCTGAGCAAGATGATGATAACAGGTTTAGCTCAGAGGCCAGAATCAATTCTAGCCCTCCTCCATCACCCCCCACCACTTGAGGAACCTAGCTACAGAAGCTTGCTCCATTCTGAGCCAAAGGATAGCCCTAGCTGCTCTTAGCATCTATCTAAAAACCTCATGGATACATTGAACAAAACTGATCCAGCTATGTGGGGAGACATGACCGAGGAGGCTTGCTTTGCTCTGATAGATGAACTAGGGCATTCCAGAACCAAAGGACCAAGTATCCTGTATCAGTTTACGATGGTCGTTTGGAAGGTAGAGTTTGCTCACTCACTAATGATCTCTTTGAATGTAAACTACCATTCAAAAGTTTGGGGTCACTTAGAAATGTCCTTATTTTTTAAATAAAAGCACTGTTTTTCCAATGAAGATAACATTAAACTAATCAGACATGCACTCTATACATTGTTAATGTGGTAAATTCTAGCTGCAAATGTCTGGTTTTTAATGCAATATTTACATAGGTGTATAGAGGCCCATTTCCAGCAACCATCACTCCAGTGTTCTAATGGTACATTGTGTTTGCTAATTGCGTTAGAAGGCTAATGGATGATTAGAAAACCCTTGAAAACCCTTGTTCAATTATGTTAGCACGGCTGAAAACAGTTTTGCTGGTTAGAGAAACTATAAAACTGACCTTCCTGTGAGCTAGTTGAGAATCT
>JAODXP020002563.1:0-29765 GCA_027497455.2 Sardinella longiceps | reverse complement strand
ATTGCATTTTAATTTCTTACCATGGGGGTGCAAATCACAAATGACTGGTTATAAGCTAAGTTGATGTGGGCTCTTGAGACCAACATTCCATAAAAATTTCATCATCCTCAATGTCACGGATCAGGTAGTTTTTTAGGAAAAACTGCATTTTTGGGGTTTCACGGGGGGCCACGCAAAGATGGAGTGGCCCCCGGGGACCAAACGAAATTTTTCCGTAAAAGTCTACAGGGGCTACATGGCCACCAAGTTTCATGTGCCCCGGTGTTACGGTGTCCCGGGAATCGTTGCCCAAAAATTCAGGAAGTAGATGACGGGAGAAAAAAAAAAAAAAAGAAAAAAAAAAACCTTTGACAATCATTATATGACCGCTACGCTTGCTACGCAGCGGCGGTCATAATAAACCATTTATTCATTTC
Organism: Sardinella longiceps; assembly: GCA_027497455.2. Classification (NCBI taxonomy): domain Eukaryota; kingdom Metazoa; phylum Chordata; class Actinopteri; order Clupeiformes; family Clupeidae; genus Sardinella; species Sardinella longiceps. The sequence continues at coordinate 29,349 of JAODXP020002563.1, read as the reverse complement.
TGACACAAGTCAAGGCATCTGTTGCTACAAAAAATACCATCAGCATACATTTTGCCGACACTTGCATGCACTTTTACCTCTACTGCAATGTACTGTAGCTAAACATAATACCATGATGAGTTGGTTGACATTTTGTACTCATAGTGGGTTGAATATAGCCTAGACTCTAGACGTACCCCTAGTGGTAGCAAATTTGAATTTGCACAGAGGTACGTCTAGAGGCCACTGATAGAAACCCGTTTTAGCCTTCCTCTGGAGGCGGATAACCAATCACAGCGCGGTATGTGTACAGGAAATCGTAAGGCGGGCTTTGTACGATGACGACAGCCCTGCTCAAACCAGAGCGGAATCGTCTTTGGCTTTAGTTTTGGACGAATTGCACTTGTCATTTTCTTTGAAAGTGAAACAAGAAAGTGCACTGAAGTTTTTCGTTCTGAAAAAGATGTCTTTGCCGTGTTACCGACGGGCTACGGGAAAAGTTTGATATACCAGCTGGTACCACTGGCCGGAACGCTAGCCTATTACGTGGAGAGGCAGTTTGAAAGACAACGCAATCACCCGCCCCTCCATTGAGGTACAGTCTATCAGTGGTCTTCAGACTATACATTCTTATGATATAGTCTGACGTGTCAGGCTAGGTTGAATAGGCTATATCAGTCACCGTTACTCTGTGTGAGATGAGACGCTTCTTGAAGCTGCATGGTCACATCACATCTAACACCGAAAGGCAGGAACGACTATGGGGCTTCTACTAATCCTAATATGTGAGTAGGAGATCATGACTGGCTTTTAGAATTATAATAATTAACAATAATTTACCACCTTTGCCACCATGCCAACTCAGGCTGATACATTAATATGTATTTATTTTCTTCATTCTACTTAATTGTTAAATTATTACCCGATTTTAATGATGGGCCCATGTTTGGTAAACTGTGATCATGGTTTAGGTTTAAGTCGTTGAATATCAATTTTACATTTTAAAACTAGTAGGTTAGTTTTTTGCCATTTCTCTGGAGTGTCACACAACAGTACACTGGTGTGAATTTATGATTGTGTAATATGACATTTGTATGATGTCTATGTCTGTGTCTAGTGTTCAAAAAGCAGGTAGGCCTGATTGTGATGAGCTATGACTTACCTTTCTTTACAATTTTCAGTTACATGGATGGTGGGATTGTCATATCAGAGAGGTTTGTCACTTTGATCAGTTTGGGTATGTGAATTTGTGAACTGCACTTGTAAAATTAGATTCAAATTCTATTGATTTCTTTCTGTTTGTTTCCTCAAGAGGCCGGTCAGAATTCTTTCAAATTCCATCCTGCCGAAATATTTGCAAACAGAATTCCAAATGAAATGGACAAGCATGGATATTAAGTGCCGCATTGCTAATTTCTCTGCCTCATACAACAATATGCATATGTACCTTTGCAAAGATGGACAGGGGATCCTGACAGAAAGTCTGGTTGACTCAAATGATGTCAAGTTTACCCTCAAAAATCTATCAAGGCATAAACATTCAGGCAACTACAGCTGTGTATATTCAAACAAAAGAGTCAACCCAAATAAGGTGAAAGCAGTTGGCAGCAATACTGTATTCATCCAGGTCCAGAAGTCAGGTATGTGGACTAAGTTCTTATTAGCAATCAAGGAATCAATAACACAATATTTCAGATATTTGCATGGATGATCATTGTATTTCTCTCTACCTTTAGATTCAGTGGAATTTAAGTGGTTTTATAAATACGAGTTCATTTTCATCTCGATCGCTGGTCTCTTGGCACTGGCATCCTTACAAGGAATGTGTTGCATTTGCTGCAGAATAATATGCAAAAAGTGTAAGTACTGAGACCAAATAATAACTTCCAATTATTTCAATGAAAAACGTCAATGCACCAAAAACGCACAGAACCTGGCTGTAGGTCATTAAAAGGAATGAGTTCAATTCACTCATTATTGTTGCCGAAACCCATTAGCCAAGAGTGTGAATATTTTTTATGGTGTTTTGCCTCCCTTTCTTTATATTTTGTTATATTTGGGCTTTTTGTTTGTCTATGGTGGTGCTTACGTGCTTTATAGTAGCCTAACTTCTGGAGTTATTATGAGAGTGGCTTAATTTGTAGATTTCATGAGGATGACTTAAACTACATCATAATGAATGTGCTCTTTTCCTGGCCTTTGTTCAAGGTCCAAAAGAAAGACAGACAGAAAGGTAAATTATCATGACTCGGGTTTCCTTGTACCAACAATGTAGTACATATTTATGAATTACTTGTATGGTGAATTTCTTGTCCATTACAATAGTTGCATCCCTTATTATCAGGGCATGTTATAAGACATCCACTAGTATTGTAAGACATTATTATTGTATCAGAATTAAACTCTGTTATATGTTGTAGAATATACACCTCCCTCCTCCCCTCCAGTGATGTAATGGATGGAATCTACTTGGAAATCACTCCACCAGGTAAGCATTTGTAGTTGTGCAAAATGTTGAATTTGATTATTATCGAACTATAATGTAGATGTACACTAACTTATGTGGTTGGATTTTTCCCCTTCAGTTAGCACAGCACCAAATACAAATACTGCCCTGTAAGTGTGTTTTTTTTCTCATGATGTACACCTTATAGACCAATACAGTAGCATAGCAATTTTTAAAACACGAACCAGCCAACTATTAATATTACTCTCCCTCTCCACAGCGTTAACAATGACGCACTTTGAGTAACTTAAGGTATGTATGTGGGCCTAGTGCTGCTGTTTGTGTCATTCTTTTCTTATCCTCTATTTGGTCTAGGCTGCATAGCTTAAAGGAATGTACCGGAGTGAATTCAAGCATAGCCCTGTTGAAAGAGCTTGCTAAATGCGCTAGTTAGCGAGTGGAACAAAATAATTTGGTGTTTTTATTGGCTAGCTAGCGGTGTCCAGTCACTTGCGTTAGCTTAGCACCAGCGAACTCAGCTGATAGAAGGACTGGATATAATGAGTTGAAAATGGTCTCCAGTGACAGATATCACTCAGGCTTTCTTGGAAATGAGGTTTAAAGGTGCCTTGTGGAATTCCTGTCAAAAAATCATATACCATACTCCACACTCAAGGGGGTGGTGTTCAGCATAAACCAGAGCCATAGCCTGTAGAGTTTGAGGCTCTTCACAAATTATTTTTTTTCTACCCTATCCAAAAATTAAAAGCTTCCACCATAATTTACAAAGATGGGTAACATGCAACTATATCAAGAAGCTTGATTTCTGCAAGAGCCCATGAAAATAATCGCCTTTAGCGAAAAGCGCGGCTGTAACACAGACTAACGTTAACTAAGTTCAACATATTGACCGGGGACAATGCATCGGCAACACCGAAACAAAGGCTTTCTCCTTTGGAAGAGCCTAAAGTTAGTGCGTGATAAGAGTTATCGTTTGACTCGGGACATGCAGGTCAGCAGTAAGCACCCTGCCCACTTCATACACACCATTCCAAGAACGATGAGCGATGCACATGTGTTTTCCTTTACTAACAAATTTGTGATCGAGATATTCCTTACCTACACCTCGATTAGATCAATTGAATGTCCACTATTATTTAGGTGTGCAAATTAATGTTACCAGAGTTGGTCGATATTTTAGATCATATTGATATTTGAGCCAACTAACGTTAACGTTAGCTAGTTGATCGCTACTGCACCCACTGACAATACATTTGGTTCGGGCTACTAACAGCTTGATTGCTTTTGACAGGGTCTACTTTATGTTTACAGATCAATTTCGTTAACACAAGCCCCTGTGTTAGCAAACATCAGCTTGGCATACCGCTACATTTAACCATAGGACATATAGTTGTAACGTTACAGGCTCTGCTATCTAACATAACTTTTGATATGGGCAGTGGTAGCCTAATGTTAGTCCAATCTAACATAACTTTTGATATGGGCAGTGGTAGCCTAATGTTAGTCTTTTTACCTGTCCAGACGAAACATTGCAGTTCCACCATCAATCTTCGTTTAGCCTGCTTGGTTTCAAACTATGTTTTCAAACTATGTCGATGCTTTAATTCCAGTTTAATCGGTTCTTATCTTCACTTTTCAATGAGTGTGTTCTTGGTTCCCATAACTTGTGGTGGTGGTGGGGTTGACGTTAGTTTCAGCTAATCCAGTACAGCTCAATCCTTGTACGCTCCTTTTCTAAAACTAATTTCCCATTCTGATGGAAACGTGGGACTGTATCTTCCCTAGAATTGACAGCTACTCCAGAAAATGTGTAATAGCCATAAACATGTACATTAACAGGGCATAAATGGACTCTGACAGATTAATTTCAACTACAAGCCATTGCTACTAAACCACAGGCGATTTCTGCGTCAACAATCGGAGGTTTGCGAGCTGTGACAGGCCTATTAGTCGCTAGCGATTACTAGTGGCAAAATTGGTATTACAATAGGCATCAGGGCCGGGGCTAATTTTTAGCAAGCTAATTTGGGTTGATATCTCAGCAGCTGAGTACATGGCCGTATTTTTTGTGTGATGACTGCATTTGTTTCTTCACATTCTCCTGTTGCATTTTGTTTATTTTTTCATATTTCAAACTTCAATTCTTACACAATACACCTTTAACATCGAAAATTCTGAAACCCCCCCTTTAATCTCCTTCTTAATGTTTCAACGTTATTCCCGAAACGTTCGTAAACTTAAAGCCCTCACGTAAATGACAGACACGGATACGTGTGGAGTGTTTCACACTGTCAATTTTGTCCATAGTTTGACACGAAAATGGGGAGCTTATGATTATGGACGAAAAGGATGAAATTTATTTGGAATAATGGGGGTGGGGGCGGGGTTTAGCACTTGCAAACATAAAAACCGGAGATATGTTAGGTATGAATTAGTGTATCTTCTGTAAGTCACACGTCTGTAAGGGTGGTCTGGTCTGGACCATTCCTAACCTTACCCTTATCACAGTTTTTGGCTTAAACATAAGCTTTACAGCTGATTGATCTCAATACTTGCACACTTACTGCCAAGGAACATCTAAATTGGTTTCCTTGCATTTTGGTTTTATTTTGCATAAAAAACACCCTTATCTAAAAGCCTACCCTGTATATGTTATTTAATAGCCTATGCACTGAGACAAGTCTCACATTCTTCCACACCATGGGAAATGCAGCGTCCCTGTATTTGCATTTTATTAACGTTTTTACTAATGTTATTGCTTCTATTTATGCTTTTATTTTGTTTTCTTTTATTTATTCATTTTATCTTTTAAGAAAATCAATTCTGCAACTATCATTTACTCGCTTTTTTTGACACACTAATTATATTTTTACTTGCATATTTCTCATTAATAGCTGCACCTTAATCCCCGAAAAGACATTTTTACGCATGCTCAAAGGAAGTGCAAATGACAACAATCAATGCCAGAAACATGGATTTGGCACCTTAAGTGAGAAAAGAAGACTCTAGTTCGGGGAACAAACTCAGAAAAGTAAACAACTTTGGTAAAATATATCTTTCGAGTGTTCTTAGAGTGAGCGTTATTGGGGGAACCCAGCCCTGTTCTCCTTCACATGCTGATCGGCCTGAAGCAGATTCTGAGCTGTATTCTAAAGTCACAAGGAGTTCCAGGTAAAGCTGTCTCAATTGTTGCATTTGAATTCTACTGTAGTTTCTGTTAATTAATTTTTTGTTGTCTGTTTGTTGTTTTTGTGTACCTATACATAGGGACAAAAGTGGTTTTGTTGTGTCATATTTTTGTTTTTATTGTTTTAACTTTTTGCTTACTCCTGTGTGCCCCGCCCGTAATAATATTCATTAGGCAGTCAGTATGATGTCCTTGTTTTGTTTTTGTTTCCATTTTATTTTATTTTATTATTATTTTGTTTCTGTTTATTTGTTTAACTTGACTGCCCCCCCTTTTTTGTTTAAACTTTTTGCTTACTCTTGTGTGCCCTTCCAAGTTGTATCTGTTTGTATGTTTTCTTCTGAAAGCACAAATAAAAAGTATAATCACAAAAAATGAAAAATACTCTTTTAGTCAAATACAGTTACACCCTTCTAACCCTTTTTGGTGTATAACAGTTCATTAACAGTTTTCATTTGAATAAATAGCTCGATTTGACCAAAATATCACTTGCGCCCATAGCTTCTGAACCCTTAATTTTGACCTGTGCTGTAAAGGTGAAAAGTGTAACCTATCTAAAAGCTACACCCTTATCTAAAAGCCTACCCTGTATATGTTATTTAAAGGTATAATCCGGCGTGAATCAACACCTAGCCCTGCTGTTTTATACTGCTAAGCGCTACTGAAAGCTACCTCAATGATAAAATTTTGTGCATCGTAGACCGAGTTTGGGAAACGGCAGCTAACACTAAGTGAATGAGGCATGTCAAAAACGAAACCTAACCGATTTGCTTTCGTTTTGAAATACCCCGGGCCCATTCTGTTAACGTTCAGTCTGCCTTGCATGAAATCCAGTGATTGAGGTGGCTAACAATAGCGCTTGGCACTACAAAACAGTAGGACGTGTTGATTCACGCCGGCTTTCTCCTTTAATATGCATTGAGACAAGTCTCACATTCTTCCACACCATGGGAAATGCAGCGTCCCTGTATTTGCATTTTATTGACATGCATTTATTTACAATGTACACCCATGGAGGTTTTACCGGTGTATCCCAAAATTGTCTTCACCTTTTTATGAAAATGCATTATTCACAACCTCACTTTAGGGAAAAAACATTTTTGATCTCAGTGTATGTATTTTCCTAGTCTGGCAACTCCCCAAAAGCTCTTGTTTATTTGATTATACTGTATGTGTTCCAAGTTAGAAAATACAATACTAATTTATTCAATGAATGGTTATACCTGTATTCTGCTTTGTTTTAAAAATTTAATTAAAGGGCTGTCCTTCATTAATACCCTGTCTGGGGACTTTCATCTTTGTGTTTTGTTGTTTTGTGTTGTCTCGGTGCCCATTACATCATCATGCCTCTTCACATAGTTGAAAGTTTTAAACCAAACCAAATGCAATGTTGCTTTAAAAAAAAAAAAAAAGAGTTTGTATCAAAGTGCATGTACAGTATGACATGACGCCGTATAGGAGTGGCATTAGATCATACTCTGACATTTGACTTTGCATGTCTCCTGGAGCAATAGTGTGTAGCCTACTCCTGAAGACTTTATTTAGTTTAGCTTGTTTGTATAGTGCCATCATAGTCTTGCCAGTCTTGTACATATTAGTGATTTTCCTGCTCGTTTTGTTCCACTAATCCAGTGCATGCAGGGGCAGACACGGCTCTGAGACAAAGAACTGATCAAAGAAAGAGTGGGTTTGTTTACATGTGATTAATGCAGACAATAATAGTACAGTATTCATTTGGGTCGTTTGAGTTTATTTTGCATCAGTCAAGTTTCGGATAACCAGTCACGTGATTGCATAGTGCATTGGATCCATGACGTCAGAGATGCGATTGGTCAGGCCCACATCTGTGGTGAATGCAGCAAACGCACTCATCATCTCTGCTTCCTGGCTTAAGGTCCCACTTCACTTTCACCAGACTCGCAAATTGATTTGCTCAGCAGGCACATCTAGCCATGAGCCATGGGTTGTACTTTGACATCGTAATGGTGTGGTGGCAAGTACTACTGTTGGAATAGCACAAACAAGATGAAAGTAGTTTGAGTTGTATTTAAACCACTGTTGATGAGACAGGAACACCGCTGAGACAGTTTCTGGTGTGAACGTGCACGCACACACACACACCGCTCACGGAAAGCGAACGCACAATTACTGTGTGAATCTGGCCTTACAAGTGTGGTGTAAAAAGCACAAAAGTTTTTTTGGTAACACTTTATTTGAAGGTACTGTCATGAGACTGACATGACATTGTCATTAACTATGACATGACGTTGTCAAGAATCTGTCATAAACAATAAATTGCACTAGTCATTTTCTTTGAAAGTGAAACAAGAAAGTGCACTGAAGTCTTTCGTTCTGAAAAAAGATGTCTTTGCCGTGTTACTGACGGGCTACGGGAAAAGTTTGATATACCAGCTGGTACCACTGGCTGGAACGCTAGCCTATTACATGGAGAGGCAGTTTGAAAGACAACGCAATCACCCGCCCCTCCATTGAGGCACAGTCTATCAGTGGTCTTCAGACAATACATTCTTATGATATAGTCTGGCGTGTCAGGCTAGTTTTTTCCTTCATACAAATTTGCCAAACTGAGAGATCAGCTAGGGTAAAACATCTGACTGTAAAACTTTACAGTCTCGGCTTGTCATTCTCAACTTTCACACCGAATTAGTGAAAGTCATTCGGAGGGCCCGAAAGCACAAATGGCCTGTTGAATGGCGGTCAAGACCATTTCATATCGGCCCTACTGTAGCCTACATGCCAAAAAGTTTGCCGACCCCCCTAATGCTCTATACATATACCGCATATACTGCATGTTCTATATTTCTACTGGTTTTTATATCAGCCCAGTTTAGTCAGATAGCACATCACCTTCCACTGCATGTTTGATGTATTAATTAAGCGTCTTGAGCTGGATTTAGATTGCCACAACCATACTTCAAATTATACTGATGAGAGTAACTTGAAAGTAATGCAACAGTAGTATGGTAATGGTAATATTGTAATGTAACAGTTTTGTAGGAACTTGCCCAACACTGATGTTGGTATGTGGGTGGCATGGTAGTACTGAATGTTGAAGAACTATGCCTGAGTTTATCTATGTATTTCATGTTTGTGGGGCTTGTATAGCCTAGAACTCTAGACGTACCCCTAGCGGTAGCAAATTTGAATTTGCACAGCGGATACGTCTAGAGGCCACTGATAGAAACCCGTTGTATCCTTCCTCTGGCAGCGGATAACCAATCACAGCGCGGTATGTGTACAGGAAATCGTAAGGCGGGCTTTGTACGATGACGACAGCCCTGCTCAAACCAGAACAGAATCGTCTTTGGCTTTAGTTTTGGACGCATTGCACTTGTCATTTTCTTTGAAAGTGAAACAAGAAAGTGCACTGAAGTTTTTCGTTCTGAAAAAGATGTCTTTGCCATGTTACCGACGGGCTACGGGAAAAGTTTGATATACCAGCTGGTACCATTGGCCGAAACGCTAGCCTATTACGTGGAGAGGCAGTTTGAAAGACAACGCAATCACCCGCCCCTCCATTGAGGTACAGTCTATCAGTGGTCTTCAGACTATACATTCTTATGATATAGTCTGGCGTGTCAGGCTAGGGCTTGTATGGTCAGTGAACATAAATTCCATCGTGAACAAATAAAGACAAACTAACTTACAAATTAATGCCCGCAAAGGGACTGTGACATACCAGATTTTCTGCTGTGAAGACATACAAATAGGACAACTACAGGATGGACAAACCTTAAATTGTCTGGACTTGGTTTTCCTGGTAAACCACATCAGTCTGGTGGTTGTATTGCGGTTATATGGTGGTTGCCTGTGTATATGGTGGTTGCCTGTATATATGGTGGTTGCCTGTGTTGCACCCAAAGTCCTAGGCCAAGAGGAGTGCAAGACTGGGGGCACAGTATTATCAGGCTCAATGGTGTTTTTTGCCCCCAACGACACCTTCCAGGCAGCACAGCATAAAAGCCACTACCTTAACCCTTACCCTAAACCAGTGTTTCTCAAACTGTGGGGCGGGCCCCACTAGTGGGGCGTAGACACATGAGACATCTCTTTGCCCCCCGAATTCAGTTATTTGTCAGATATGCATATTTGACAGTAAATTGAGACTTCCAATGGTATTATTTGCTACTTGGTTTGATGAAAGAGAAATTTGGCTTTGAATTAATACCATGAAAATTCTAACAGTGACAAAAATCCAGTACTCGCTAAGTATTTCTCACAGAAATATTATGTGCAAATTGAGCATTCCAGGTGGGGCGTGAAAATTTCCTGCCTTCTTAAGTGGGGAATGACAGGAAAAGTTTGAGAACCACTGCCCTAAACCAATGGTCACCAAATACTTTTACTCAAAGGCCGAATTTTATAAAGCGTGCTAAGCCAAGGGCCAAACCCGCAAAGGCCGAAAAACTATGCGTTGAAAAGGGGGCTTGGTTTGAATAGCAAAAAGCGGTCTTCCTTTATCCTACTATGTTCTTCCTTTAGCCTACCACTGTCTTTAATGTAAATTACATTGACGTATTATTTACCTCACAAAATACTGGTGGTAAATTGGTCTCGCAAACTGCTACAGGCACACAAACAGAATATTGATTAATTAAAAGTGTGTAAAGTGTGTCTTCTATTGTAAAACAACAAATGCTACAACAAATGCCTAATAATATAAAGATGATTCAACTCAATTCAACACTTACTGTTTGTTGAAAACCACAAGATTCGCACAGAACGCACAGATTCAGTGTATACAGACTGACAGAGTTGATAATCAGAATCGGCGAGATCTTGCATCACTCACAACTGTGATCGCTTTGCGGGTGGTCTATATACTTAGGCTATGTCTTTCAAGGAAGGGAGTGGGGCACCAGTGACCTAGTTAGAGATATTGTTGAAGCTTCTAAAAGCGTAGCCAGTGTTTCAGGCTCTATTGTAAAGAATAAACCTGTTTCCTGATTAATTTAGTTCTGACGCAGGTCAAGGCATCTGTTGCTATAAAAAATACCATCAGCAGACATTTTGCCGACACTTGCGTGAACTTTTACCTCTACTGCAATGTGGTTAAACATAATAGGCCTACTATGATGTGTTGCTTGACAGTTTGTACTCCCTACTTACAGTGGGTTGAATATATCCGTCCCCGTTACTCTGTGTGAGATGTGACGCTTCTTCATGGTCACATCACATCTAACACAGACAGGCAGGAACAGTTATGGGGCTTCCACTAATCCTAATATGTGAGTATAGGAAATCATGAGTGGCTTTTTGAATGATTATGAAATTAACAATAATGTATTTTCTGTAACCTTTACCACTATTCCTTGATTATTAACGGAGGCTAATATGTTGATTTTTCTACATTTCTTAGTCATTTCTTATGAAGTTAATATGAGGGCTGTACATGGGTATATGCATTTCTTTTCTTCATTCAACTTAATTGTGAAATTATTATCTGATTTGATTTAATGATAGTCCACCCCCATTCTCCAGTAACAACCGAAAATTCTCGGAACAAAAGCATTAGTCAAGATTTCGTTTTTGGTGTTCGTTGTATCCAAAAACAAGGCTTATTGCCAAATATACTGAATTTCTGCTCTATTAGTGGTTTAAAAATATGTGTATCCATGTCAGTCACTATAGATTGACACTGCTATGGATTTATAATTGTGTAATATGAAACATTTGCAATGTGTATGTCATATATGCAAAAAGCAGGTAGGCCCTACTGTGATGATCTTTGACTTTTACCTTTGTTTAAAAATTTCAGTTACATGGATGGTGGGATTGTCATGTCAGAAAGGTTTGTCACTTTGATCAGTTTGGGTATGTGAATTTGTGAACTGCACTTGTAAAATTAGATTCAAATTCTATTGATTTCTTTCTGTTTGTTTCCTCAAGTGGCCGGTCAGAATTCTTCCAATTTCCATCCTGCTGAAATATTTGCAAACAGAATTCAAAATGAAATGGAAAGCATGGATATTAAGTGCCGCATTGCTAATTTCTCTGCCTCATACAACAATATGCATATGTACCTTTGCAAAGATGGGCAGGGGATCATGATGGAAAGACTGGTTGACTCAAATGATGTTATGTTTACCCTCAAAAATCTATCAAGACATAAACATTCAGGCAACTACAGCTGTGTATATTCAGACAAAAGAGTCAGCCCAAATAAGGTGAAAGCAGTTGGCAGCAATACTGTATTCATCCAGGTCCAACAGTCAGGTATGTGGGCCTATACTAAGGTCTTTATAGCAATCAAGGAATCAATAAAATAAAGGGTAACACTTTATTTGAAGGTACCGTCATAAGACTGACATGACACTGTCATTAACTATGACATAACGTTGTCAAGAATCTGTCATAAACTTTATAAACCTGTCATGACTTCTGGCATACCCTAACCCTAACCCCATGAAAAATACCAGGTGACACTTAATGACAGAAGTCATGACAGGTGTATAAAGTTTATGACAGATTCATGTCAGTCTTATGATGGTACCTTCAAATAAAGTGTAATCTATAAGGTTTCAGATATTTGTATGGATGTTCATTGTATTTCTCTCTAGCTCTAGATTCAGTGGAATTTAAGTGGTATGAGTTCATTCTCCTCTCGATCGCTGGTCTCTTGGCACTGGCTTCCTTACAAGGAATGTGTTGCATTTGCTGCAGAAAAACATGCAGAAAGCGTAAGTACTGAGACCAGGGACTGATTAATTAAAGTGACATTATCTAGAAAGTTTTAATTCTGCAGAGGTAATTATCATGTTATTATTATTATTATTATTATTATTATTATTATTATTATTTCAATGAAAAGGTTAATGCACCAAAAAATGCACAGAACCTAGATGTAGTGATGGAGTGATGTCCAGGGCAGCTTAACTTGTAGATATCATAAGGATGACTTTAATTACATCATACTAAATATACTCTTTTCCTGGCCTTTGTTCAAGGTCGAAAAGAAAGACAGACAGAAAGGTAAATTGTAATGACTTTTTATGGTTTTTAGTGACATCACTGTCAGGACATGTTATTAGACATTAACTATTGTTGTAAGATGTTAACAATTATTGACCCCATAGTAAGACATTATTATTGTATCAGAGCTAATTAAAATGTTATATGTTATAAACCCTCTCCCTCCACCCCTACAGTAGGGCTCCCTCCAGTGATGCAATGGTTGGAGTCTACATGGAAATCACTCATGTTCCAACAGGTAAGCATTTTGTAATTGTGCAGAATGCAGAATCTGGTTATTATCAAACTATAGTTGTACACTAACTTATGAGGTTGGGTTTTTCCCCTTCAATTTGCCCAGCACCAAATAAAAATACTGCCCTGTAAGTGTGTTTTTTTTCTCATGATCTACACCTTATAGACCAATACAGTAGCATAGTAATTTTTAAAACACGAGCCAGCCAACTATTAATATTACTCTCCCTCTCCACAGCGTTAACAATGACGCACTTTGGTCTAGAGTAGCTTTCGAAGGTATGTATGTGGGCCTAGTGCTGCTGTTTGTGTCATTCTTTTCTTATCCTCTATTTGGTCTACGCTGCATAGCTTAACCATGCATGCTAAGGCCTAGACGTCAACTTGAGCAAGCCTACGGTACAATGTGGTCTTTATTTAAATATACCATTGAGCAGATGATAGGGTAAATAAAGGATTTTTTCTCATTTTCTGCATTATGCTTCTGTTCTCTTTCACATGCAGATCAACCTGAAGCAGATTCTGAACTGTATTCTAAAGTCACAATGAGTTCCAGATTGTAGTTTCCGTTAATGTGTTTTTTTTTTTTTTTTTCTTTCTGTTTGTATGCTTGCTGGTTTGTTTGTTTGTTTGTTTGTTTTGTTGTATACTTGTACATGGTGACAGAAGTGCTTTTGTTATGTCTTATTAGTCCTTGAACCAGAGCCCCAAATTTGGCCTGTCAGTGCCACTCAAAGGCATAAGTGACATTTCACCAACTTTACAGGTCTGCCAAAACAAAAATGACTATAGTTTGGTCTTTCGCAACTTTTTGTACTGATATCACCTATTAAAAGCACATTTAATAACACAGATGGATGACAATACTCAATGAATACTAAAATACTCTTTTGAATACTAAAATACTCTTTTAGTCAAATGCAGTTATACCCTTCTGACCCTAATTAGTATTAAAAAATAAATAAATAAATAAAATAATTTTCTTCTATAATTTTGTCAATGGCAAGAGATCATTTAGAGTTTTCATTTGAATAAATAGCTCAATTTTGACCAATATGTCATTGCGCCCATAGGCTCTCAACACTTATATATACAGTATGCAATAATGATCTGAATTTTGACTTTGACTACTGTATGGGTAAAAAGTTTACCGTAATTTCCTGACTATTAGCTGCGGCTTATACACTGACTTAGCAAAATTTCTTCCGCTATGAGGTTAAAACAGGGGGACAGTTAATATGGTGTATATGGTTTTGTTAGGCTATTTTTAACTTGCATAAAACACTGTCCTGCGGCTTATACACAATGCGGCTTATATGCGGGAAATTACTTTAACCTTGTCTAAAATCCAACAGTACACCCTGTAGATGTGATCTATACACTGAGACAAGTATTACTTTCTTCCACACCATGGCCAATGCAGCGTCCCTGTATGTGCCTTTTATTGGCATGCATTTTTTTTACAAAGTAGGCCTACACCCATGGAGGTTTTACCGGTGCATCCCAAAATTGTCTTAATACTCCACCTTTTTATGATATTGCATTAGTTAGTGTAGAATTATTGCACACCTCCTTTTGTCAGGTACGTCGGAACCCCTGGGTCACCAACGTTAAAGAAAAGAAAGCTCCCGCACACTGCTCACATTTGCAAGGTTTACTGCGACGTTTCGGTCTACTGACTTTCTTCAAGCAATTCAGCCAGTTGAATTGCTTGAAGAAGGTCAGTAGACCGAAACATTGCAGTAAACCTTGCAATTGTGAACACTAGTGTGCGGGAGCTTTCTTTTCTTATGACAATGCATTACCCACTTCGTCACCTGGAGTTAGGCTACTTATGTGGGCAGTCTCAGTGATCTCAGTACATGCATTTTCCTAGCCTGGTGTAACGGAGGCCAGCTAGCATGGCTAGCTCGGCGGTTGTGTGTAAATCCTCATCACCCAATTCCATGGGCGCTTCTAACACGCTGAGTTAGAAGCTTGGGCTTTTAGCTCAGTTGGTTAGAGCGTTCCACTCCCACGCCGGGAGTTTGTAGCTTGCGGGGTGGCGGGTTCGAGACCCGTGTGCGGTGCGGACCACCACCGGCTACACTGGCAACATCAATTCTACCTTTTTCTTTGCTTTAGCTTAGCATAAGCACTGGAATATAACATGGCCACGTAGCATCTCTTTAGCAACATTACATTCCAGTGCTAAGATAAACCTAAAATTGGGGTTGCCAGACTAGGAAAACACACTGAGACCAAAATGCTTTTACCTGCATATGTAATCCCAAAATCTTAAAAAAAGGAGGAATATTCCTTTAACATTCAATTTCATATTCAGCATAGCCAGACACGAAAAGTTTATCATGGCAAGTTATTACTGCATATTTGAGAGGTTAATCATCTACATGTATGTACTTCAGAGTAAGTAAGTATTTCAGAAAACATGTAGGCCACTAGAAAGTACTTAATTTAGATTATCATATGGAAAAGTTTTCAGGGGATAAGTTTTTTTTTTTTTTTTTTTTTTGTAACCCTATTCCTCATCCCATACAATAAGCTGTTAGTTGAGTTTATGTGTTTCAAGGCCTGATTTATTGAATATTAATGTGTATCTGTATTCTGTTTTTTATAAACATTTAATTAAGAGTCTGTCTTTCAGTAATAATGCATTAAACCCAGCAACGAAATTCTTTGTGTTTTGTTGTTTTGTGTTGTCTCAAATGCCCATTGAATCAGAATGCCTCTTCACATGGCTCAAGGTTTTAAACCAAAACACACTACAGAACTCACAGAATACTGACTGCAGTAAGCTAAATGCCACTCCTGGGGCAAGTCACAAAAAAGAATCAGCAACCCCAAGATATGGTGACACAAATGAAATTGTAAATGACCATTCTCTTATAGACCGCTTTTACTTTCACTGTAGGTATAATTATTCTGCCTTACTAGTGCAAGTCAAAGCATAGGGTGCAGTAGTGATGTAGGTGTGCAAACATTGTAAGATTTAGCATGTTTCACACTCTGAAATATTGTAAGTATAGGCCTATGCTATTCCTGTACTGTATATGCATCATCAATCATATGAAAATCCAAATGCAAAGTCATGATATAGACACATCTCATGTCTAGACACAATAAACAAACAGCTCTATTTGTTATAACATCACTTCCTGTTAAAGCCACTAGAGAAAGCTTGTTTGATAAAGATAGCATAAGGACAAATGATCAGTCCTACAGTAGTTGATGTAGAAGGGTTCCATTTTCTCGCTCAGCTCTTCTCTTAGCAATGGTTCTCATTATTATCATTTGTGAGTATAACTTTTTCATGCATCTTAGTGTAGCAAGTACTTGTACTTTAATGTTGCTTTTAATGTTTACTCTTGTAATACTGTATGAAGATTATGGATGATATAACTTAATTTGTTACTGATTGACTGTACTTGCCTGGCTAAACAAATTGTGTTAAACAGAACACAAATCAGCAAATTCTCATCAATTGCTCTTTTCAAAGGTTTTACTTGTGTTTTGGATGCATCTTTGCAGACAGGTATGAAAACAGAATTCAGAATTTCAGGATTCAGAATTTCACTTAACCTGATTTATATTTCGCACATAAACTTTACTATCAACTTGTTTTGTTTTGGCTTTTATACTTGATAATAACTTTAAAATTGCAGTTTGATGGTTAGATTAGTATTTTTTTAATTGAATATCTGTAAATGGTTTTTTAGATGGTTTTGAACTTTTTAAATATTTGAGTATTTTCTTTTTTATGCTTAGAATTTAAGCCTGCCAAAATGATGTCAAGAGAAACTGAAGTATTATCGGGTGATACACTTGAATTAAGCTGTGCCATTATTCAAAGATGGGAAAGGGAGAAAAGTGAGCTCACCATGTACCTTTTCAAAGATGGAGACATGGCCATGCAGCAGACAGTTACAAGCTTAGGGACTGCTGTTTTTACTCTTTCACAAGCAACCAAAGAAAACTCAGGCAATTACAGTTGTATGTACACAACTGCTCCATCCAACAATACCCCAAGCACTGTCATTGGCCAAAATTATGTGTTCATCCAAGTCAGAGGTAATGTATCACATTTAAGATTCTAAATGATGTTATAAGTTATGTGTTATAAGACATCAAGTGGATCAGGTTTTTCTTATGTGTGTAGGTGGCTACAGATCAAAGATCTGCGACGAGATGGGCTGCGACGTTCCAAAAACCTGGACGTTCTAAAACTCAGAAACTGCAATTTGACATGTTAAATCTTTTGCGACGGCTTGCAACTGCCTACAACAGTGTTTCTCAAACTGTGGGGTGGGCCCCACTAGTGGGGCGCAGACACATGACAGGTGGGGCGCGAGACATCTCTTTGCAATCGACCGACGGCCGCACCATGCCCCCCAAATTCGTCAGATATGCATATATGACAGTAAATTGAGCTTTCCAATGGTGTTATTTGCTAGTTGCTGTGATGAGGGGTTCAAGAGAAATTTGGCTTTGAATTAGTAACATGAAAATCCTAACACTGACGACAATCCTGTAGCTAAGTATTGCTCAAAGAGATATTATGCGCAAATTGAGCCTTCCAGGTGGGGCGTGAAAATTCTCTGCCTTCCAAAGCGGGGAATGACAGAAAAAGTTTGAGAACCACTGGCCTACAACAACCTGTGACGATTGATTCACACTGCCACAACTACTCTCTAAAACCGTTTCATCTCTTTGCGGATCTTCAGTCTGAATTGGCCTTTATCATGGCTAAATAACTACAGTATAACCTTTACTTTTGCTTGTTTTTGTGTTTAGATTTCGGTTCAGCCATTATTTCTATTGGAAACCCTTATTTATTTGAGGGAGAAACTATGGATTTGAAATGTGCTCATTCTGAGATCGACAAGACACAGGATACATACAAAATTTTGTATGTGTACCTTTGCAAGGATGGAGTTGGAATCAGAAAGAGCTTAATGCATACCAATAGGGAAAATGTTTTTACATTCCCACAAGTCAGAGAAGAGAATTCAGGCAATTACAGCTGTTTGTACGCAATAAATGAACATGACCTTGGAGATGTAAGGTCAACAGATGAAAACTCAGTCAACATCCAAGTAAAGGGTAAAGCATTTTCATTTGCATGATTTTACACTGTTTAAAGTTACAATGGAAGGCCTGTGTGAATTAGTCAATAGCCCCGTTGTGTGAGGTCACCTACAGTAATGCTGTTTTTAGGAAAAAAGAAGCAGAAAATCTTAGGCCTATAGGCTACTACATAGACCAAATAGTGGTGACAAATATAAACTCAGTGGGACATAGAGATATGAATTATTTAGTGAATAATTTAATAGTGAGTTATTGTGCCCCAGTCAGTAAGCATTAACTGTCAATTCACTATTTGGTATAAGTTATCAATTTTTCTCATTCTTTTCCCCACAGAAAGCACTCTGTGACCTTAAACAACAAACTTATTGATTCATTTACCCTTTAATTTATACTTTAGGATTTATGTTTGGTTTTAATTAGCTCTCTATAGCCATTTTAAAAACATACACATATATTTAGTATTTATCATTCAGTTTTTTTAAATACATACTCTTCAGATTTCAGGCCTGCCAATATTATCCCAGGAGAGACTGATGTATTAGCAGGGGGCACAATGGAACTGACATGTGACATTCTGAACCAAATGGAACTGCAGAGGAGACAGATATACATGTTCCTCTGCAGAGATGGAATCGTGGTCAGGATGTTAGGTACAAATTCAGGAAATATTGTTTTTACCTTTCCGCAAGTAACCAGCGAATTCTCAGGAAATTACAAATGTGTGTACACAACTGTTAAACAAAGACATCATGCTATATCAGTGCTAGGCCACAATTCCATCTTCATCCAAGTCAAAGGTGATGTACAACATTCAATTTTCAAAACTTTAGTGACGAAACCTCATTCATTCTTTTTAAATTACAGAATCAGATTATTATAAATGTGAAATAATTCATGTTTGCTTGTGGTTTAGATTTTGTTATGGCCAGAATATCTCTAGAAAAGGCTCTTGTATTTGAGGGAGAAAGTTTGGACCTGATGTGTAAGATCAACGAGACACAACAAGCACACCTGTTTATGTACCTCTGCAAGGATGGAGTCGGTATCAGTAAAAGAGAAATGCGTTCCAATGAGGAAAAAGTTTTCAATATCACCTATATCAGAAAAGAAGACACAGGCCGTTATAGTTGTGTATACTCAATAAAAGAATATGAGCTTGGAGATGTGAGGTTAACAACAAATGACAACTCAGTCAACATCCAAGTTAAGGGTAGGCCAAGAAAATTTCCTTTATTTTGTTTATATTGGTAAATGTACACCCCTACAATAACAAGTTAAATCAAATTTGCCAAATTCTTGAGAAAATGTTAACCAATTATTGATAGATGCAGCACGACATTGCATTGTTTTTAGACCTGTCAAAGTCCCAGGAAATATATCTTAAAGGAAACTAACTTCTTAAATCATGTCGGTGATGTTTCTCATTCATCCAGGTCATGTGTAGCCGGTGATGACCTAGATCACGTAGCCTGAGAAGGCAGATTATCACATAAATGTATAGTCTGGCCACGAGAGATAGACCCTCGGGTAAAACGGCTAAAACTAATCAGAGCAACTAACAAGTGATTCAAACAACGCTAAGCCCAGCTCAGACACCATTGAGGTCTGAGTAGGCCTCCAACCTATGGATGATTCCTAGAAGTACTTGCTGAGCAGATTTAATTTGCTACCACTAGAGTGCGTCTAGAGTTCTGGGCTATAGATCAACCACCTTTATCATATGACTGAGTTTCATGAATCACACATTGACAGTACCAAGGTGTGAACTCACACTAACATACAGTAAAATACTCTAGGTGAAAGTATGACTTGGAGGGCCCTCTAGTGGCCAAGAGGTATATCTCCTCCTGGGTCTCCACCACAAGTTCCCAAAACTTAAGAAATCTTTAATCTTCAAGCTCCTAAAGAAGTCTAGTTTTGTACAACTTAGCATTTTGACTGTTTCTTACAATAGTTTTATTTTTGCCTTTTAGAAAAAAAATCAGATTTAAAATGATGTAAGAAGTATTTTTTCCCTCTGGGTCATGTTTTTCCTTTGGGTTATGTTTATCTGAATTTTGTGCTGCATCTATCAGATTATTAGAAATGTGAAATAATTCATGTTTGCTTGTGGTTTAGATTTCGTTATGGCCAGAATATCTCTAGAAAAGGCTCTTGTATTTGAGGGAGAAAGTTTGGACCTGATGTGTAAGATCAACGAGACACAACAAGCACACCTGTTTATGTACCTCTGCAAGGATGGAGTCAGTATCAGTAAAAGAGAAATGCGTTCCAATGAGAAAAAAGTTTTTACTATCACCTATATCAGAAAAGAAGACACAGGCCGTTATAGTTGTGTATACTCATTAAAAGAATATGAGCTTGGAGATGTGAGGTCAACAACAAATGACAACTCAGTCAACATCCAAGTTAAGGGTAGGCCTATAAAATTTCCTATCTTTTGTTTATATTTGTAAATGTACACCCTTTCAATAACTAGTTATATAAAATTTGGCTAAAACTAATCAACTAGTGAACTAAGAAGCGACTCAAACAACGCGAAACCCGCCCAAAAACTCCCTGTCCAGATAGAACGTTGTGATTGGCTAAACACCACGATATCTGAATACAACCTAGAGCATAAACAGCTCAGATAAACAGCTCAGACACCATTGAGGTCTGAGTAGGCCTACAACCTATGGAATGAGTCCTAGACGAATTCACAGGAGTTTCATGAATCACACCTTGACAGTACCAAGGTGTGAATTCACACTAACATACGGTAAAATACAGTAAAATACTCCAGGTGAAGGTATGACTAGTGGCCAAGAGGTATATCTCCTCCTGGGTCTCCTCCATAAGTTCCCAAAACTGAAGAAATCTTTAATCTTCAAGCTCCTAAAGGAATCTAGTTTTGTACAACTTTGCATTTTGACTGTTTCTTAGATTAGTTTTATTTTTACTTTTTAGAAAAAAAAATCAGATTTAAAATGATGTAAGAAGTATTTTTTTCCTCTGGGTTATTAAGTATAAAACAGACAGACATACCCTGCTGTGAAATCTCTTCTGTACTGTAAACTTTTTATTTTTTATTTTTTTAGTGTTTGGTTTAGTTAGAATTTCTGCAGAAGATACTCATGTATTTGAAGGAGAAAGTGTGAACCTGAAATGTACTTATGAGACCAATGAGACGCAACATGCACACAAGACTATGCACATGTATCTCTGCAAGGATGGAGTTGGAATCAGAAAAAGAAAAGTTAATTCCTATGCGGAACAGCTTTTTAATATCACTCATGTCAGAAAAGAAGATACAGGCCATTACAGTTGTGTGTACTCAATAAAAGAATATGAGCTTCATAACGTGAGGTCAACAAACAACAACTCAGTCATCATCCAAATCAAAGGTAATTACAAACATAAGCTGTAATACTTGGAAAATGAGATTCGACAAATGAACAGTATACAGACCTTTATAGTGTTAGAACAAAATCTTTTGTTCTGCGTGGTCGTTACAGGGAGAAAAGGACTGACACCGAAACCAGAAATAAAGTTAAGACGGTTTACTTGGTTAGACAAGACAAAGTTACAACAGCTCAACCTACAGTGCTGTTGGAGAATGCATTCCTCCAGCACATAAGATTCACCCCACATTTATACCCCCTTATGCTACATAGTTGCACTTGGCCGGGTTCCCAGAGTCTCACAAAATGCCATGCGTCACAGAAGTTAGAATGTTAGAAACACAATGTTTTAGTCCCAGTACATAATAATTATTCTTTCAATAATAATTATTCTTACAATAGTGACATTGGCAAGATCAGTACCCCGTTCTGGTCCCATGTTGAAAAGTCTATGGAATTTAACATTGTCCTTTTGAATCATCACTGCATTCAAACTCTAGGAGAGATCCAAGTTAGGAATATTTTTGCAAACAGACTTTTGTTATTGTTTTGTCAAATTCTGTTGGTCAGGGTTGCAGTTTGTTTCTGCACTCAACATTCATTGCATGACACAAAGGTGTGTGCGAAACCCATCTGCATCTTGGACTTCTCTGTCTTAGTTTGAAAGAAATGTACCGGAGTGAATTCAAGCATAGCCCTGTTGAAAGAGCTTGCTAAATGCACTAGTTAGCGAGTGGAACAAAATGATTTGGTACAACATAGACTGAGCACGAGCGCAGAAGCAAACAGGCACTTTACACTGAATCAATGGGACCTGACTGTTGGAAACCGAAAGTAAGATCTGAGGTTACATTAACTCAATGTAAAGTGTTTCGCGTTCGCGTTAGGTTTATGCTGTTCGAAATTCTTTCATTTCATGCGAAATATATTGCTGTTGGAAGGCTCGTGCAGCAGGGCTATGCTTGAATTCACTCCGGTGCATTCCTTTAAAGGAGACAATGTTGAAAAAGCCCATGTTTAATTCCATAGACTTTTTTTTTTTTTTAGCATGGAGCAACCAGCGAGGTTAGAATTATGTTTTGATGATGTCACTGTGGAAGTCTATAATGGAGTCTATAATTCTGTATGGTCATGAAGAGTTGACACTGTTTGGTTTATCTGTTTGAACAGCATTTATGCAAGATTTCCACCAGCAGAATTTCATTAGACTTCTCATATCAGCTGGAGTGATGCTTGGAGTTGTGGCAGTTCTGGTTGACTTTGTCATGTTTCAACGGAGGACAAGGTAACAAAGATTCGTAAAACCAAGTGCATTTATATGAAAAAGCAAATTCATTGATTTTTACTCAGTATTGTGTGGATTACCTACAATGCACAATAGATTAATTCAAAAATGGATTGCCATTCTTGATTCCATGAAGATCATCTACAATACTATATGTCCATTGTCCAAATGTGTCAAAAAGATGAAAACATTTAGCTTAAAAAAGTATGTAATATGTGTAATATATGTGTCAAATAAATGTTATAATAATAACAACAGAAGGTTTCATGACAATGAAGGATCTTGTTTGACTGAACATACACTACTTACAATGACAAAAACGACAAATTATTCCTCTTTCTGATGTAGTTCTTCATTAT
This sequence comes from Sardinella longiceps, assembly GCA_027497455.2. Taxonomy (NCBI): domain Eukaryota; kingdom Metazoa; phylum Chordata; class Actinopteri; order Clupeiformes; family Clupeidae; genus Sardinella; species Sardinella longiceps. The sequence goes on along the minus strand of JAODXP020002563.1, from coordinate 6,377 downwards.
CCTTTTTCAGTCTGAAAACAAGGATCCATCCAAGACATGTCAGTTGAATTAAATAACAATGGAGATAAACAAATGTCAGCAGGTTTTTTTCTTTAGATTTTAGGTTGGAGACACTGTATATTTATCTATGGAACAACCTCTTGGGCCTTCATGCTCAAATAGTTGTTCCCAATTGTTTCACTGTTGATGTAATATTAAACATAGTCTAATGTTGAGAATTAACAGAGAGGATTGAAGCGGAGCTCAGTATTATTCCATTATCTTTGTAATTAATTAAGGGATGAAAGGTAATGTTTTGATAACCAATGTTTTGTAAATTAGGCTATTTGTACAGCATTTATTTGCTTTGCTATTTGCTTTGCTATTTGCTATTTTATTATCATAATCAATTGTATCTTCATTCAATAAAGTTCAAAGTATGCAAGCGCTGCTTGTCATTGTAATATTTTAACTTGCTTAATGTGCTAAAATATCCTATTATTTTAAAGGAATTCTGTGAGTTCAAAAGATATAGAATATAGGCCTAAATGTTTATAAACAAATACTGTAAATGTCAATGACTTACAAAGCAATAGACACTATTGTGCTACAAGGTTCTACAAGGTATAGCCTATATTTATTAATCAATATAACATGAGTGGGAAATCATTCAGGCAACGTAGGTAAGATGTTTGACTTCCACTTCAGATTTCAGCAGGTTTGCAATTATTTTTGTTTTGAAATTTATTCACGTTTTCTTGGATGCATTATAGGTCAAGGCTAGATGTGCATAAGAGGTCCCAAAACCATAGTTAGCAACTAGTTTGGTGATTATGGAAAAAGTGGAGAGTGCACTATTATTAGCCTATCTTTTCTGACCCAAGGCCTATTCTTGTGTCTGTGTGTGTGTGGGCGCGATTCTTGTTATTGTGTGTGTGTGTGTGTGTGTGTGTGTGTGTGTGTGTGTGTCTTTAGGAACAATTGCTTTGTAGGCCTACTTTAGCTACACGTTTGTAATAAACTAAAATGTGTGCGTAGCCTACCTGGTTTTAGTTAATCTGAAAGTGTAAAATTCATGCCCGCGGAAGTTGACATTGAGAGGCAGGTAAATGGGCATTAGCCTACCACGAGGGCGGGGTTTTGTTTTGTTGTTGTCACGTGAAGGTCTTATGCGTCTTCCGAGTTCATGCGTCATTTCCCAAGTACTGTACCCATGGGCATGGCCATGGGGTAGCCTACATCTCAATACATAATTCCTCCGACCTCCTTTCCTCACTTCCAACCTTTCCTCCGACCTAGCCCCTCCTCCCGTGAAGGAAGCAAGGAAGCAACGATCGGAGGATGGAGGAATCGAGGGCAGACAGCTATAAGAAATGAGATTCATGCATCACTAGTATGAGACGTCCATTACAGATGACATCTCTGAAACAACTGACCAAAATAAATGCTATCTTCATCAAATATAGGCTATAACAACCACCAAGCAATTTTATTCATCATAATGCAATGTAATCAAACCAAGACAATTAAACCACGATCTGTTTTGCATCAGTTCACTTTTGTCTTATAACCACGGACAATGCACATCATAATAAACTCGACTAAACAGTAGAGTTGTATGTCTCGAGACCGGTCTTGGTCTCGAGACCGGTCTCGAGACCAATTTTGCGTGGTCTCGGTCTCGTCTTGGTCTTGACAGTGTATTGTCTTGGTCTTGTCTTGGTCTCGGATCCCTTGGTCTTGTCTTGGTGTCTTGCAAGACCAAGACCAAGACAAGATAAATAAATGCAATAGGCTATATGTTTTAATGATATTGAGTTGCCGATTTATATGACTGAGCCTAAACAATGAGACGCATCAAAACGAAAGTGATTGCACGTAAAAGACGCCCCTTACTGCAGCTGAGCAAGGTTATCAATGCATTTATGGCTCGGTCTCTCTCAGTGACAGAGAGCGCCAAGCACATCCAGTTACATGCAGCTCTAAATTACTCTCCTAAAAGTTCACTTTCCACTCGCAAAATGCAGGCAAATTAATTCTGGAATGTTCGTGTATGCATAGGCATGCGTTATGATGGCTGAGCAAGATGTCTTGCTAGTTAACGTGATCTCATGTATTTATGGGAATGAAATCTTTCATCTTTTGGTAAATTTAGTATAGGCTACCGAGACACAGACATCCTAAAAACTTCCGTATTTAGTGGTTCATGGATGCTTGTGAATGATGTCAAATCTCCTGCGAGTGACTCTTATCGGGCGATAAATAAATGAACGCTGTTGATATATTTTCAAAGTTATCTCTATTGCATTCCGAAAGAATCCATTCCACTTGATGTAATAGCGAATGTATACCGATGACAATCCGCTCCGGATTTTGCATTACTTTTGCATAACTCGGTCACTGCATGTAGTGATGAGAATCGTCAAGCAGTAAAAGTGCAGGCTGCCCAAAACGTTGGAACACCAGCCCAGTCATCTCTCAAAGTAGGCTAGCTTTTGCTAAAACCGTATCCTTGTATTCTATGTTCTCAAAATTAACTCAGGCCATGTTAAATTAATTAGAAGTAGGCTAGTATATAATCTTTGGTATAGACAGAGTATGCTGGTAGGTCTGGTTGGGTTGCCAACTTTCAGAAATCAAAATAAGTAGTTATGGGCAGATATGTATGAAATGCATCTCAGAAAAGTAGGCTATTGAGCTTAATCTTGTGCTCAACCTAGCCTACTTTAAAAGTAGCCTACAAATTTAAACTGTATAAGTCAATTTTTATTTTTGTGTTATGAAGGCTGCATAGTGCCATGTCTTGCCCATTGTATGGAACTATTTCTTATTTTTAATTACTGTTGGCACACTGCATGTTGTGTTACATCTAAAACTAAAGGAAATACAAAATAAAAAGTAGAATGCGCCCATCAAGTTGGCCAAATTGTGCCACATTCATCTCATTATATCAGTAGGTTTAAATGCTTTAAAAGTTTAAAGGAGCTAGCTATCTAAAATGCACACACACAAAAAAACATCCAAAAAATTCTAATGTGTCACCTGGCTTGAGAAACCCGCTCTTAACTTTTACCAGTAGAAGCCAGGCCAACATAGAGTAGAGCCGAATGTAATGGAGTTGACATTGTCATTCTCCCAGCTACCCAGAAATGATATTCTACTGGTTGAAATGTCTGGAGCAGGGACATCTCACTGGTAGACCTCAACTCATCATAGTGGGTGACTAGGTGATATCCCCCTGCTGGTATTTAATTAGCCTAATATTACTATAGAGTAGGCCTAACACTCATTTTGTCACCATGAGTTCAGTAGGCGGTTTGTGCTGGTAAAAGCAGGATCATTTTTTTAATAATTGGTTCAACAGCTATCAAAAAAGATATCAAAACAGTTTGCATTTCCTGCCCACATTGCCACTATCCCTATTCCATTGTTGCCAGTAGTTGAAATAATACTCTTTAATATGGGTCGAATGTTAACCAAGGTTGTTTTTCAAATCAAGTTATAACTTCCAATATAGCATAGTCTACTTTTTTTTCTGGTCTCGGTCTCGGTCTTGGCCTCGGCCTCAATTTGTCTTGGTCTCGTCTCGGTCTCGTTAGCCTCTGGTCTTGGTCTTGTCTTGGTCTCGTTAGCCTCTGGTCTTGGTATTGTCTTGGTCTTGGTCTAAGCGGTCTTGACTACAAGTCTACTAAACAGTCAACTTTCTTGCTGAAGTTGAAGATGTTTTTTAATTATTTCTAATATGCTTTTCCCTTGCTCCAAACAGTCATATGAACTCCCTTTTCGCAAATAGCAAACTCGTTTTTTTAATTGGATGTTGAGGTGACAGAATGGAAGGGCATTTAAACTTTTTAGACTTTCGATTTAAGCCAATGAACGCACGTTCCCGCTGTTCGCGCTTCCGCGTTTTCTCCGCAAAGGATACACCTGTGCTTCCTCGCTTATCGGACCTTTCTCCTCTCTCCTCCTTGCAGCAATTAGAGAATTGAGACATCCTCGATGACGTCGAGCCTCGAACAATTTCCGGGGCACAAGTACGGAGGACCGAGCCCGAGGAAGCATATTGATATGTACCCCATGGTCTGTTAGCAACAGTGTTCACGTTGACTGTTCGCTGCATTTACTAGCCTAGCCTCGGCCATTCAGTTCTATGGAGGGCGGGACTTCGTCGTTGTCTCCAAATATATAACCTCCTTGATCTTCACACGTCCACCCGATACCAACAAATGTCTGTATTGCCTGATACTTCCCACTATCCGTGAACATGCAATGGTTTTTCTCACTTTTGATGATGGGTTAGTAGGCCATGTTGAAAAGAGTCGATAGGCTATAGTGTTTATGTCGCTCCGCAATTGCTTTTGATTTTGACAAGTCTGACTGTTTTATTCCTTGTCCTTTTTCAGCCTATGTCACATCGATGTCGGGATATGGTGAGTCATGTTTGTCGTTCAAAGTGTTAACGTTAACGTTACCACTGTCAGCCCGACAGCTCCTTCGTCCATGTGTCCACAAAGCGACTAGGTTAATTTTCTGTGATCGCTTGTCGCTTGATTGCAAATAGGCTATCTCCCTACCGCCCTATAGATATTCCGTTATACATTCCGGGCCGTACAGAGACCTTTGGAGGTCTAGTATAATAAAATGATGCAGCACGGCTCATTATACTATCATGGCCTAGATCAAGAGGAATTTTTTGCAAAATTATATGGCATTAGTTGCTCTACTCTATGTAAGTCTAGCTGCTACAGTAAAGAAAAAGATCTGAAACTCAAACTCCTCCCCTTTCTTGTGTGTTAGACTTCAGCACTGAAGTCTGAACTGGCAAATGGATTTGGGGTGTTCACTTTCTGCAAATGGGAAAACTCTTCTGTTCAAATTATAGGTCTATATCATAATGTGTAGTGGTTGTTTTTGTTAGTTAGTTTGTTTGGTTTTATTTTTTGAGCTCTTGGTTATTAGATGGGAGTCCAGCAGCTAACTAAGCCAAGTTTATAACATCAAAAAAAGATATTTCCCTCTCCAAATGATCTTTAGACTGAAATTGAACCACCTTATTCTCAAGCAAGTAGCCTACATTACAAGTGGTACCAATGCATCCGTCTGGTTGTCTACTTTAATTTGATACCGTATACCTCAATTGTAGATGCAGGTATGTTTATATCAAAGCTTCCAAAAGACGCATGAAGCAAAACCGCTTCACCCGCTATTGTATTTGTCAAATAATAAACAAACAACAAAAAATAAACTTCGGAGTGCCAGATGCCAGAAAATGTATTCGCAAATGGCACAAATAATTGGTGAGACATTTTTAGCGAATTTTCAAGTCTGAACAAGTGTTACTGTCACAAAATGCCAAAGACAGGCATGCCCTGTCAGCATGGACGTCGTTAGGTCCATTTTGGGGGGGGCTCAAGCCTCCCTAAATTTCCCCCAAGCCCCCCTAAGGCTGGGCAGATTATTTTCATTATATGTAAATTACATCCATTCTTAGCGGTTATATTACTCGCGGTCGCGGAGTTAACGTCAAATACGCGATCTCCGGACACCATCGGATTCAGTAGGCTCCAAGCTTTCCAATGGTACTAGTCACTAATTGCTATGATAAACGGTCCACGAGAAAGTCCACTTTAAGTACATGTGAAATTTCTCAGTAAATTCTCCAGCTCTGCCTGCATCCACTGAGAGCATTTTTTTCTTGTTGTAATGAACTATGCTTCAAATTGAGCAGGAAAAATAGTCTTAAATCTGAAGTTTGGTAGGCTATAGTCTGATCCAGCAAATTTCTAGGCAACATATTCTCCAAAAGACTGAACTATGAAATATACATTAGCCTGTAGTCTATGCCATATTAGTTTGTCCTACATGCATTGATGGACATATTAATTTGCTATAGCCTAGCATAATATTGTAGTAGCTATTGTATGCTCATTTTGCAGAATAAATGTTTGAGAAACTTTCATATTTGACTGTATCATCAGATGTCCCTAGGATTTGAACTAAGCTAGTTGTTACCATTGTTGTATCTTGCTCAGTGCATTAGACTGAAATAAATGCAGCTATATAGAAGAGCCTAGTTCATTTACACCACAGTCATTGATGGAGATATTTGCAAACATCTCTCTTCACAAACCAGTCTGATGAATTGATTTAGACTAATTTTGTTAATAAAAATAGCCTAAGATATGAGAGATTCTGATAAATGTCCTTCAAGTAATAAATAGTTGGCAATATACACACATATACACTGTAGGCCTATAATATAATTTATTTATTAAAAATTTTCGGCGCGCGGCATCTACATATTACCCCTCTGGGGCTAAGCCCCCCTTGACTATGGATCCTAGTGACGTCCATGCCTGTCAGAAGGGCACTTCTGAAATCAAAGAGCAAAGGGCAGT